>PITA01017172.1:0-44164 GCA_004023965.1 Spilogale gracilis | reverse complement strand
GCACAAGAGAATACAGTTTGATCCCCATGATTCACTTTTACACCAAGGAGGTACTATTAGGAGCCTCATTTTATATAGAAGAAAACTGATGCTCAGTGAGGTGAAGTCACTTGCTTGAGGACACACAGCAGGTAAATAAGAGGTCCATGCGGCTTCAGTGTCCATGTGCTGACCTCTTTCCCCGAGGTCAATTTCTGCAAAGGTGCTGTATGGGCCTTCGTTTCCTGCCTTGTACAGTAAAAGGGCAAGGAAAGGATACCCAAGCTCCCTCCATGGTCAGAAGTGAGGGCATCTTGGAGAGTGGGTGGGTCTTGGAAAGCTAAGGGTGGTCCAAGTAGATGGGGCACCTGTGGGAGTTGACGGGCAAGGAGTCACATAAAGAACAAGTGGCTGCCTGTGGCCTCTGACGTCCATGTCGCCCACTGACTGAGGCAAGGCGGGGGTCCAGCAAAGGACGGGGGAGTCCCCGTCCAGCCCTCCACTGCTGGCTGGCAGTGACTAACGCCTCAGCCCACATCCTTGAGAGCAGACACACAGGGCCACTTGTGTTTACTGGCCGAGGCACCTCTGGGAACAATCTTCCCCCTTGTGCAGCTCTCAGGGCCCAGCCTGGAGGAGGCGGGGACAACTGTCCCAACAGGGAGCCCTGCCCCACCCAAGGGGCCCCGGGCCAGACCAGTCAGGGGCTGGGGGCTTCCTAAAAGTCAACCACAAAGCGGCAGCTGGTGGGGATACCCCCCAGCAGGCCCATCCCCTTCCCTCCCAGCTGCAAGCTGATCATTGTGTCTCTTCCTCCTCCTCCAGGGAAAGAGCTGATCACAGAACTCAGATCAGAAAGAACATTAACCACCACTCCCACACTCCGACTCCCCAATTTCCTCTGCAGGTGATGAAACGGAATCCACAAAAGTGAATGCAGTGACCAAGGTCCACTCTGGGACAGCTGCCTTATCCCCCTTGCAGATTCACAACTCTCCTTTGGCAACTGCCCCTCTCTCTTGGTGCAAGGGGTTCATAAGGAGCTGAGCCCACCAGGTCCCAGTGCACAGCCCAGGCCCAGCCACTCATTCCCAGCCCTGTCAGCCATAGCCAGTGGTTCACACTTGCACAAGTGACCCAAGATAGACCATCAGGGTTGTGTTTGGGTGGTTCTGGGTTAGTTTTGGGTTTGGGGGGGTTTGTTGCTTAAGTTACCAGGAAAGCAGTTTTCTTCTTTCTCTGGGGTTGCTAAACTGGTAGAATGAAAGGCTGGAGAGTCTTCTAGCCCACCTGGCCAATCCTTCAGAGAGCCTGCCTGAGGATGAAGCCCAGACAAAGGAAACAGAACCCACCAATGGAGAAGGGCAGATGATGAGGTCTGTGGACACCTGGACCCAGCTGTTCCTGAAGAGGGATCTGCCCTTAGACTTTTCAGTTACATGAACCAATAAACTCCCTTCTGGACGGACTTCTTTCATTTGCCACCAAAGAGTAAGTAAGTTCTCCATCTCTGGGGCTATTCTGGCAAAGAACACACAACCATGGAGGGACCTCACCACACAAGACACGTGTAACAAAGCCACCTTCAAAAGGGTCACCAAGACCTACCAAGGGACCTTCATCGAGGCCTGTCAGATGACCTGATAATCCAGGCTACAAAGGCCCAAGTATAAAACATGGTCCCTAATGGGCCACAGGCGACAGAAAGCAGGGGATTCCTCTGCCAGAAGAACTTTCCTACAAAAAAGTAGAGATGTATATTCATTAAATTACCAGAAACAAAAAAATAATGGGAGCCTCCAGTGCTGGTGACAAAACAGGTGGTAACAAGGGTCTGCTCATCACTGACAAAAACAGACTCAATCTTCTAGAGACAAACATTGGCAATAGGTTTCTTAGGCTTATTATCCCTCATTCCTAAGAATTTAAGGCCAGGAAATTATGCAAATAAAGACAACAAAAGAAAGGTAGTAGGATCATGTTCACAATAGTCCATAATGATGGCAAGAAAAGGCAAATAACCTAAATGTTCAACAGTAAGACAATGGTTAACTTAGTGAGCTATTAAGCAACCCTTCAAAATGGTAAATAAGAGGACACTACAGTAAGGAAAGAAAATAATTAAGCCAAAATAGTCAACAAGGCAGGATAATAAAACTGTAGCTAAGCTAGAACTTTGGGGAAATTCTGTGTACCTACAAACAAGGAGGACCTGAAAACAGAACATAAGGAATGCCAGTGGTTCATGAAAATTAATTTCACTCCATGACATCTGACAATTATCCACAGGGGTCCCAGCAAGGACAGACTGGAGATGGTGCCCGGAAGCGACCCCTTTATCTGGACCTTGTCTTGAATATATCCAGGGATGGGCAGACGAGGCTACCGGCCACATGTGGCTGCGGCTCTGAATGGAGCAGAAACACTATCTTCCCATCACTGCAAAACGTTCTAGTAGGAGCTCTGCATGTAAGACTGCACCTGGCAGAAAATGCTTTGTCACAAAGGGGAGGGGCATCTCACTCCCATGTCCCAGGCCCAGCCTCGGAAACATCTGTTTCTTCTTCTACGAAGAACCAAAGGTCTCAAGGGCAGAGTGAGCAGAAGGACCTCAGGGGGTGAGCACTCGCTAGTGAGGTCCCCCTAGCAACCTGGCTGGGCAGCAGGCGTGACAGAAGGCTCCCGGCCGGCCTGTCAGATGAGCAGCCTGGGCATGTGGGTCAGAGCCAGAGAATGGAGCAGACACAGCTAAAGATTTCTATCTTCCCCATCCCCTTGATTCCGGACCGCTGTGTCAGAGGCGGTTCAGGCCCTGGAACCCAGGAGGGGCTTGGTCTGTGTCCCACAGCACACAGATATGGCACCCTTGCCCGAAAACATCTTCTCTTTGCGCGGTGAGGCCTGTTACCTATCACAGGAAAGGCTTCGATTCTGTTCCCGGGGGAGGAAATCTGGCCCTGGAAGGTCACAGCAGGATGGGCTCTGTGCGGGGGAAGGGCCCGACATAAACGCAAGCGGGGTGTTCTGAGGGCGGCAGACATGGAGCCAAGACAGGCAGCCAAGGCGGCCTTGGGTTCAGACTCCACTAATGCCCCCGGCTGGCAGACATGAGTCCGCTGAGGAGCGCAGCCGTGCGCCACAGCCTGGCCTTCCAGAGGCTTGGGTCTTGGCCTCAGGAAGATGGCGGCCTGCCAAGGCCTCTTATGGTCTCTGGAGGAGACCTGCACCCAGGATGGGTCCATGAGGTACACAGAACTACCGCTGTCTGCTCCTGTTAAGAGCAAACGAAGGACCCTGTCCCAGGTCACCCAGCTAGGAAGCACCATCAGGACTTGACGCAGGCCCAGATTTTCCCTCAGAAGTCCCTGAGAGGAAACATCTCCAGGGGTTCCCACCCAGCCCTCCTTCCCCAGCTCCTGCCTCACGGCCTTCAACCAGAACCCTCTTTGGGCAAATGTCAATGGCTCCCTCCCTGCTGCCTGACACGCAGCCCGGTGCCCTCCCCACCCACAGCCCTGCTGCCTTACCCCATGCGCCTCTCCAGGATCCCACCACCCCTGCCCATACACACCCCTTGCTATGGCCAGTGCCCTCTTGCCTCCTACTTTCATGCTTTTTCTTCTGCTCTTTCCTCCACCTGGAGTGCCCTCCCCGTACTATGTTTACCCCACAAAGTCTAACTCAACCACAGCCTATTCCATGATGTGCTCTCAGAACCCCAGCTGCCCAACTACTACTTCACTCCTCCCTAGGCCTCTCTCCAAGACCTCCCGGTGCCCCAGTCATTTGTGTTCAAAGATTCTCCAACTTGGCTTCGAGCTCTGAATGGTTAAGCCCATGTCTGATTCATTTTAGTCTACCCCACAGAGCCTAGCCCAAAATAGCCAGTGGATAGGAACATGGGAGAGTGGGTAGATGGGAAGATGGGAGAATGGATGGGCAGACAGACAGATGGGCAGTGGATGGATGAATGGAAAGGTGGAGAGGTAGCTGGATGGAGGGGAGGAAATGAATGGGAGGGAGGGTGGGTGGATGGATGACAGATGGACGAATGGAAGAGAGGGGGTATGGAAGGGTGGGTGTGTGAAGGATGGACAGATGGGAGAGTGGGCGAGCAGGAGCATGAATGGGTAGATGGGAGAACAGGCAGAGATGAGAGGAATAACGTAATAAAAAGTAGGACCAGGCAGTAAACGATCATTAAGTCTTTTTTCCCAAAAGGCACTTGAGCCTACCTTGTCATTAGCTTCTACGAACACCAAACTCTCTCCTTCCCTCAACAATGTAGTTAAGAAAGCTATTTCTATAGGTACCTAACCTACTTCATTTCACCTATGTCCCCATCTTTGTCCAACCGAGAAATGGGCAAATTTCCACCAAGTGATTTATGGAATAGAAAAAGCACAGGACCTAGGTTCGAATTCCAGCTCCACTACTTACCAGCTAAGTACCTTTTGGGAAGGCAAGAAACCAGGCTGTCTACTCTGAAAGTGAGGTTCCTCAAAAAGTTGAAAACAGAGCTACCTTATGACCCAGCAATCACACTACTGGGTATTTACCCTAAAGATACAAATGTAGTGATCTGAAGGGGCACACATACCCGAATGTTTAGAGCAGCATCGTCCACAATAGCCAAACTGTGGAAAGAACCTTGATGTCCATCAACAGATGAATGGATAAGGAAGATGTGGTGTGTATAGGCAATGGAATACTATGCAACCATCAAAAAGAACGAAATCCTGCAATTTGCAATGACGTGGATAGAACTGGAGGGTATTATGCTGAGCGAAATAAGCCAATCAGAGAAAGACAATTATCATATGATCTGATATGAGGAATTTGAGAAGCAGGGTGGAGGGCGAGGGGGGAAGGGAAGGAAAAAAATGAAACAAGATGAGACTGGGGAGGGGAACAAACCATAAGAGACTCTTAATCTTGGGAAACAAACTGAGGGTTGCTGGGGGGTGGGAGGTTGGAGTGGCTGGGTGATGGGCACTGGGGATGGTATGTGCTATGGTGAGAGCTATGAATTGTGTAAGACTGATGATTCACAGACCTGTACCCCTGAAGCAAATAACACATTATATGTTAATTAATTAATCAATTAATTAATTAATTAAGAAAGATAGAAAGAAAGAAAGAAAGAAAGAAAGAAAGAAAGAAAGAAAGAAAGAAACAAACGAATGAACCAGGCTGTTGTTTTCTGACAGCCATGTGGACAATTTCAGAGACACGGAGAAAGTTTAGAAGCCAATATGGGTTAATTAGTCAACTACTGGCTATTACAGTCTTTGCTTATGACTGTGTATTTTTTATTTACTTTTTTTTTAGATTTTATCCATTTATTTGACAGACAGGTACAGAGAGAGCACAAACAGAGCAGCAGGCAGAGGGAGAGCAAGAGGCAGGCTCTCTGCTGAGCTGGGAGCCTGATGCAGGGCTCGATGCCAGGACCCTGAGACTGTGACCTGAGCCAAAGGCAGATGCTCGACTGACTGAGGTGCTCCTATTTTTGATTTTTCAAAACCCTAAGAGCATGTTTACCTTCTTCACCAATGTGTCTACTGTTATTATGTTCCCCCATGGCATACACTAAGTATTTTAAAATAATGGACGGATGGATGAACTGGTGTCCGTATCTTTGTGCAAACAGAAAGAAATGATGCCTTCCACATAAGGACAGAAAGAAAAGTGACAAAATTTTCTTGTCAACATATCTATACTCCTGAATCTCTAGCTGGTCTCTGGTTTTGAATACTGTCTCCTCTCTACCTCAGAGAAGCCAAAGGCTTTGACTGGGCAGGATACACACAGTTAGGGAGTCCTGCCAAGTGGAGAGAAACCACTTCCCTATCAATAATTGCTGGGCCAAGTTTCAGCTCGCTAACAAATGAGACGGCCAAGTTTCAGAACAAGAGACCCTTAAGGATGGCAAAGATTGTGAGGCACAAAGCAGAGGAGTGGCATGGCTTCCAAAGCGGGCCATTTAATACCCTCTCCCTAGGGGAAGCAAAGCCTGGCGAGCCAGCCCAGCACAGCAGGGAAATGCTGAGCCTCCAAATGCTTCTGGGCTAGCAAATAAAAAACCTAAGACCCAACAGAATTGGCCCCAAAGATACCACGCCATGGCCTTGACCGAAAACCCGGGCAACCTGTCCAACTTGGCTGGGGATGTGGGAGCCTTCGGATCTCAGCTCTTCCAAAGTGATGGAGATCCAACCCCACCCATTTCTGATAAAGGAGGTGAGAAGGTGATACAGGGCCGCTGCTCCCACCTCTCCCGAGCGCCCTCTCTCTGGAGGAGGGCCCAGAGAGGAATGGGTGCTGAGTCACATCAGGAGGGCAGCCTGGGGTCATCAGCCAAGAGGAGGGAGAGAAGAAGGAAGCAACGTTAGCCCATGCCTCCTCTGAGAGCCTCCTCTGAGACCCGCACCGTCCACACACCATGCGAGGCTTACCTCACTCCATCCTGACCACAGCCTTGGGGAACGTGTGCTCTTACCAGCCCCATTTTCCAGGCAGCTCCAAACTTCAGAGGTGAAAACTGCTCCATGTTTTCAATCAACAGTACTTTCTGTGCTGTTTTTTATTATCTTAAAAGCAACACACACTCATTACAGAGTCTTCAAGATATAATATCACAAGGAAGGCAAAACACCCATAATTCCTTGAGTGGACCCAGAAGGTATTCTGCTAAGTGACACAAAGGAAACAGGAAGACAGCCAGCCTATGGTTTCACTTATTCATGCAACCTAAAAAACAAACAAATGAACAAAGTCTTAAATACAGAGAGCTGGTGGTTGCCACTGGCAGGGGGAATGTGAAAGAAAGGGGATTAAGAGGTACAAACTGGGGGTGCCTGGGGGTTCAGTCGGTTAAAAGTCTGCCTTCAGCTCAGGTCCTGATCCCAGGGTCCTGGGATCGGGCCCCACATCAGGCTCCTTACTCCTGGGGATTCTGCTTCTCCCTCTGCCTCTGCCTGCCCCTCTTCCCTGCTGTGCGCTCTCCCTCTCTCTGTCAAATAAATAAAATCTTTAAAAAGAAAGAGAGGTACAAACGTCCAGTTTTTGAATACATAAGTCATGGAGATAAAAATACAACAGAGGGAATAGAGTCAATAACACTGTGACAATGTTCGGTGACAGAAGGTGACCACACTTAGAGTTGTGAGCAGGGACTATCTCACGGGGTTACTGAATCATTATGAGGTACCCCTGGTGCATTTCAGAGCACCTTCCGTGTGCCATGGCAGGGCTGTACCCACCTTCGCACTTCCCAGCTGTTTGACCCCAGAGGACTTACGTGACCTCTCTGTCCCTCACTCTCTGCCTTTATCCAATAAAGATGTTTGTAGCTCCTGCCTCGCTGGATGCTTTGAACAGAGCTGGCCATAGTGAGCACCCCACAAACATTTGCTCAGTGTTCTCTCACTCGCCGCTAGGATATGCTTCCCTACTTCATAAAAGTGGGATTGAAATGCACACACCGATCGGCCACTTCACTGAATAGTACCCTTCTGCGCTGTCGGCAGTGACCGTCATTCCATTTAACCAGAGGTCACAAACAGCCCTTCGGATCACAGACCACTCTTCCCCGGCAGCACCTCCCAGAGCCCCCACCTGTTCACTGACTGGCAGGTGCAGCGCAGATCGGACCGACTGTCAGGCCACTCGGCCCGATCCCACGGCACTCCATCCAAAGGCCAGAGACTTGATTCCGGACGCCAAATGGCTCTCCAAGTGCCAGGCCCACTGCCGACCTCCGGGTCGCATGCGCAGGTAGCCAGCCCTCATCCCCTGGTAAACCAGACCTATAACGTGAGAAGCTGTGCCCAGGTCAGTCCTGCTGTCTCCTGGCCGTGTGTCCTTGGGGACCCGGCCTCATAAGGCAGCAGGTGTAAAGACAGAGAACTGTCGAATCATTATGTGGTACAGCTGAAAGTTACATAATGCTGTTTGCCAATTATATTCAATTAAAAAATAAGCATGCATAATCCCAAAGATAACTGCCCTTAGTGTTTGGGAGTACCTCCCACCAGTATTCCATGGTGCAGGACAAGAAGGATGTCCCACTTGTAAGAGAGCTGGTATTACCCCCATTTTGCAGAAATGGAAACTGAGGCAACATCACTTGTCCCAAGTCACACTGTAGAGACAGTGGCCGAGCCGGGGCTTGTGAGGTGAAAGGCACCTCCAACTCCAGAGCCTCAGAGGCGGGGCCCCGGCGGGAGGAGTGGGGTGCTCCCGGGGCTCCTGAGGATCACCGTGCTAGCCACACAGCAGATGCTGGGCAGGCAGAGCAGAGGCCCAGGGGGCTCTGGTTTCTCACTAACACAGGCACCAGCACCCCACCCTTGCTCTGAGTAGGGGTGGGGTGGAGGGCACTTGAGGAAGGAGGAGGCCTGAAAAAGCGCTGGGCACAGGAGCCCACCAAGACGCACAACAAAGGTAGAAAGAATCTCAAGGCCAACCAGGGAAGCAGGCCAGCTCTGATGGGGTCATTGGCTCAGGGCGACAAAGCCAGCTCTGAGGGTGGCAACAGCCTCCGAGGCCAAGAATTGGGCCTGGGCTCCCAGACAAAACAGGCGGGAGCTTTCCAGGAAGGAGGGCAAAGGCAGGAGTGCTCTTCAGGGTGTGAACGTTGCTCTCCACCGGCCACTGCCCGACTGAAGGCCACGGGCAGGCACAGAGTTGAGACTGCAAACTTGGAGCCTCTTTATCACTGAATCGTGTTCATCGTCATAACACTGCGCGAGAGAAATAAGCTCTAGGCTCACCCCAGGAACCCATCACACCAACTTCTATACAAGCAGCAGCCTCCAGCAGGACAAACAAAGGGAGGTGGACGGACCTGGGGCCTGCGGATCCTCAGGAAGCCAGTCTGGTCAATCAGCTGAAAGAATCATCAGCTCGGTGACTTGACGACAACCACCTTCCCCTCTCCCTCCATTCTGAGCACTACATGAAAGTCTGGCTGTGACTCAATCTTCCCAAGTTCTCTCAGGGAAGCACTATTTTGATCCTCCATTTTACAGCTCAAGATACCGAGGCTCAGAGAGGTGAGGTGACTTTCCCAAGGTCACACAGCAAGTAGGCAGGGAAACTAGGAGAAAGCTCAGCATTGATCCCTGTGCCTACACTCATAATCACAGTACTGGGCCTACCCACAGAGCAAGGAAGCTGGGGCTGGCATTTACTCACTTGTTCACTCATTCAGCAGAAATTAACTAAGCATCTACTGTGAGCATCTACTATCTCAGCCCCAAAAACATCTTCCAGCCTTCAGGGATCTTACATCTTCCAGAGAGGAAAGAAAATAAATAAGGACACACACAAAAGAAACCTAGTCTGTGATGGGAGCTCTGAAGCCCAGCAGAGAGCTGTCACCTAGGTCAGGGAGGGATGGTCAAGGCAGGCTTCTCTGAGAGGGGACATGTGACTTGAGATCCAGAGAATGAGCAGGAGCCCTGGCTGTGCAGAGCAGAGAGCAGTAGGAAGAGTGGGAGGCAGAGAGGACAGCAAGCACAAAGATCCTGAGGCTGAAGGATGTGCTCCCTTCAGCTCCTCTCAGGCCCCACCCCCCCCCACCCTCCACACAGAGGCTGGCTAGAGTTAACTCTTCAGTCACCAGCATGTGGTTAAACCTCTTGAGTCTCAGGGCCTGAATTCTGGCTCTGGTGTTGGCTGTTAGTAAGAAAACAAAAGAAGCAAGCTATGGGAAAAGGAAGAAAAAAACTAGTGAAGGGGAAAGCAGAGAGAAAGGGGAAGAGGGAAAAGAGTGAGTGAAGAGGAAGGTGAGCGCAGTGGAGGGAGGGAGAAGGGGTGGGGAGAAAGGGGAAAGGAGAAGGAAGCACTCAGGAGCACCCCAAGCCTTAAGATGCCCACACCCACAGAGCTCCAGGAGGAGGCCAGGAACACCCAGCTTCCCCACAGTGACACTCGCCCACTTCCCCTGTCACTTCCTCTGTGAGCCAGAGCCCTGCCTACACCCATCACCACTTCCTCTGTGTGAGAGGCTCCCGCCACCATCTCAGGGGCTCAGAGCCAGCTGAGGCGGAGGCAGGCCTGGGAAGGAAGGTGTAGAAACACCAAGGCCCCAGGGAGACACCACACTGAAGGCACCCTGGGTCCTGTCCTCAACCCTTCATCTTTCCTTCCATACTGTGCAGGAGAAAAGGCACAGGCTCCTGGCCAGAGACATCTAGGGTCAAGTCCCAGACTTGCCATGGAGAAGCTGTGTGAGTCTAAGCAAATCGGCTCTACTTCATAGGGTGTGGAGTGAGGATGTTAGTCCCTGCCTTTCAGGGGGCTAGCGGAAGTACAAATGATGAACAGATAAGAAGAGCAACTTTCCACTCACCTTGTTCACCTTGGAAACCCCAGTGCCTGGTATGCACTAGGTGCTCAATTAATCACTGTAACGGCTAACACTTATTTGGGCTTTTCCGAGGTCCTGAGCCAAGGGGTTTCCGTGGGATGCTTCACCCTCCAACCCTGCTCAGAGGTAGTCCCATTCCCAGGGTCGCTTTGCAGCTAAAGACACAGGGGCACGCGTAAGTGCTTCTGTCAGGATCCCAGGACCCACAAGAGGTAGACAGACAGGCTCTAACTCCAGAAACTCATCCAAGTTCCTGTGCTATCTCTGATGGCTCGCAGATGTGAGTTTCCCTTCCCTCCTCCCTCTCTCTGCTTTCCTGCCTCCTCTTCACCACCATCCCTTGCTCTCTAGAATCTTCCCTGCCTCCCACCCATGTACAACATCTCATTCTTGGGTCTCATTCTTGGGTCGGTTGCTTTCCATCAGTTACTTCCTCTCCCTGGGCTCTGCCCCGGGCCTCACCACAGCTCTGGCCTTCCTCCCTACCCCCACCTGCTGTGGCCACTCTGTCCTAGCCTTCACTCATCAGTGGCCGCCCTGGCCTTGGGCAGCCAGGAAACATGGCTCTGGCATCCCCTAACACCCCACTCTGGGGACCCTCTAAAAAGAGCTCCTCTCTAATACCGCACAAAGCTGACCTAGTCAAGCCCTGAGGACTCAGGCTTAACAGGACATTAGCTGAGCTCAAAACCATCACAACCAAATTCCTCGGCTTGCCATTCAAGGCCTTCTTGACTTGGCCCCAAACAGTATTCTTGATCCGGCCAAGCCCAGCTCCCAAATTCACTGACCACTGAACTCAAGGAAACAACTGATATGTACAGAGGGGGCCAGGAGGAGGGCCCAAGGTGGGGGTGAGCATCAGAGGCCAGATCTGCACTGTGCAGTACAGCAGCCCCATGTCGCTCCGGGGCACCTGAACATGGCTAGTCCAGAAGAGATGTGCCGTAAACACAAAACACAAACCCATTTCAAAAACTTAGTATGGAGTGAGGATATGAAGTATCTCTTTCGGGACCCCTGGCTAGCACTGTCAGTACAGCGTACGACTCCTGATCTCAGGGTTGTGAGTTCAAGCCCCATGCTGGGTGTAGAAATTACTTAAAAATAAAACTAAAAAAAAAAAAATCAGTATTTTTTCATTCTATATTGATTATTATATGCTGCACATGATACTTTGGATATACTAGGTTACATAAATGTACTATTAAACGGGTGGCCAACAGACACATGAGACGATGCTCATCATCATTCATCATCAAGGAGCTACAAATCAAAACCACAAAGGGATATCACTTCACATCAGTTAGAACGTCCTGTATCAAATACACAAGAATCAACAAGAGTTGGTATGGACATGGAGTGCGCTGTTGGTGGGAAGGTAAATCAGTGCAGCCCACTGTGGGGAAGAGTATGGAGGTTCCTCAAGCAATTACAGATAACCAGGGGCGCTTGGGTGGCTCAGTCAGTTAAGCGTCCAACTGATGATTTCAACTCAGGTCATGATCTCAGGGTTGGGAGACAAAGCCCTGTGATGGGCTCCATGCTCAGCAGGGAGTCTGCTTGAGATTCTCCCTCTCCCTCGGCCCTGGCCCCCCATCCCCAACCCTGCACGCACTCTCTCTAAATAAATAAATAAATAAATCTTTAAAAAAAACAAATAGGGGTGCCTGGGTGGCTCAGTTGGTTAAGCGACTGCCTTCGGCTCAGGTCATGATCCCGGAGACCCGGGATCGAGTCCCACATCGGGCTCCCCACTTGGCGGGAAGCCTGCTTCTCCCTCTCTCACTCCCCCTGCTTGTGTTCCCTCTCTGGCTGTGTTTCTCTCTGTCAAATAAATAAAATCTTTTAAAAAAAATTTTTTTTAATTAAAAAAAAATAGAGATACCACACAACTCAGTATTTCCACTAGTACGTATTTACCCGAAGAAAGCAAGAACACTCATTCAAGAAGACCTCTGTGCCCCTATGTTTACCGCAGTGTTATTCCCAATAGCCAAGATACGGAAGCAACTGACATGTCCACTACTGGATGAACGGATAAAGACGCGGAGTTATGTGTTACTGTTAGCCATAAACAAAGACTGAGGTCTTGCCATGTGGGACAACATGGATGGGCCTAACGGGTATCATGCTAAGTGAAGTCAGTCAGAGAAAGACAAATGCCATATGATTTCATTTATATGTGGAATGTAAAAAATAAAACAAACCGCCAACTAAAAACAGACTCCTAAATGCAGAGAATACACTGGTGATAGCCAGAGGGAAGGGGGGCTTTTATGTGAAATATGGTTTCAGAATGCTGGCCAGAGCTTCAAATTTGGTTCAGCCACTGTGGGAGCCACACAAAGCGGTCCACAGGCCGTGACACAGCCTTCAGGGCCACTGACCGGCAGCCTCAGGCCTCACTACCTGGTCTCTCTCCTGGGCCCGGCTTCTCCCCAGCTTGCTATCACCACCCCACCTGCCCTGCCTGGGGGCAGGCTTCCCCTTTTCCCATGAGCCCTGCCTTTGCCCTGCGACAGCTCACTCACTCAACCTGGCAGAACCCTCTCTTCCTCCTCCAGCCCCATGCACAGCAGCAGGGGAGGCCGCTGGCCGCAGGGGAGCACCTCCCAGGAGCCCAATGCTGTGCCCTTCGTGTGGGGAGAGTACTTGCCTCAGAGCCCCCCACACACCAGGGAACAGGCTCAGAGAGCAGCCACTCGCCTGAGCTCTCACAGCTGCGCGGTGGGACAGCCAGGATTCAGACCCTGGTCCATCTGGCTACAAGGCCTGAGGCTTTTACCTCACTCAGGGACTTGACACACAGACAGGAACTAATCCTGCATCCCAAGCCACGTGGAGCCAGCTCACTTACCTGAGGCAGGGGTGCTAACCTGGAAAAGGTTTTCCCCCCAGGGGACATGTGGCGATGCCTTGGAGACATTTTCCACTGTCACAACTGGGGGAAGGGGAGATACTGGTACAGGGGGTATTTCTAAAGAATAGGAGCTAAGGATACTGCAAACATCTTATCATGTGTGGGACAGCCCCTCCCACTGAAGAATTCCCACCCCAAAGTCAACAGGACCAAGGTGGGGAAGCCCTGGTATGAGACCTTCAGCAGCTAGGACCCCAAGACCTGCCCTTACTGCTCAGCCGCCTGTACATGCCCCGCTTTGTCCCGCCTTTCTTCCTGAGGCTCTTCTTTCCAGCATATCTCTTCACTCCAGCAAAGACATGGTGGACACAGCAGAGGACACAGCGGGGGGGACAGCATCCCGTGATGGGAACTAAAACCCCCCTCAAGCAATGACGACAGCCAGAACAAAGAGCTCCACAGGCCCAGACCACCACACCAGTTGGAGCTCACCCCCTGACTCACGCCTGTGCAGATGGGCCACGGAGGGACCCGTGCAGAGAAGGACAGTTACTTCCCTGTCATTGGAATACGAAAATCTCTGCCCAAGGAGAAGCACAAGCCTCCTGAATATCACATACCATTTATGTATAGGCATGTGTTTTTTTTTTAAGATTTTATTTATTTGACAGAAAGAGATATAGCTAGAAATGGAACACAAGCAGGGAGATAGGGAAAGGGAGAAGCAGGCTTCCCACCTAGCAGGAGCCAGATGCAGGGCTCAATCCCAGGATGCTGGGATCATGACCTGAACCGAAGGCAGATGCAAAACCACTGAGCCACCCAGGCGCCTCAGGCACGTTTTCTTAAGGTGCATGCGTGACCTTATGCCCACTTCTACGTACAAGGTTCCCCTTTCTAAATATCCACCCTAACCCTCAACAAAAGGAACCCATTCAGTCTTGCTCAAGGAGTCTCAGCTTTGGAAGGTAATCCCGTGATTTCCTTATTTGCCCCAAGTCTTCTCTGTGCGACAAGTTCACCGGGTGTAATCTTTACCTGTGACTCACCAATAAGTGAATTCACACTGGTTGGGTCTCACTACAGACACTATTTCTTTTCTTTTTTAAGATTTTAGCTCAGTCTCAGGATCCCAGGATCACGACGTGAGCGGAAGGCAGACACTTAACCCACTGAGCCACCAGCATCAACAATTACAAAGCATCTTCCTTTCTTGCCCACTTCCTGAGTGCTCCTTCAGCCCTCCTTGCCTCCAGATTATCCTGTCCCTTTACAGATAAGAGCCTGAGTCTCTGAGTGTGAAGTCCCTGCCTCTGCTTGAAACCCAGATCCCCCTGAGCCCCAAATTTCCCTTAATCACCCCAACCTACTGCCTTCATCGGCAGCTGAAACGGGAGTGACCACACAGGGCTGTTTTCTGGGGGGGGGTGGGGGCTGCCCACCCCTGGAGTTGTCCCCTGGTCTGGGTAACCTTGAGAGGCCAGGGAACCCCACATGGAAGTGGGGGCTGGGGATCTGCTTAGTTGGCGAGCTCATGTCTCCAGGGCCTGCTCTCGATCCTGCTAGAAACAGTCCCAATGGTAAATGAGCTGCTCCAGTGGACCCTCTGAGGTCAGCGACACCCCAGGAAGCTCGGGCCACTGGAGTTGAGGACCAAGCCAGGAACCCATTCACAATAGCATGGACTTCTATTTAAAAACACTAGGCTGAGCGGAAATAAGGTTACTGCCTGGGGGCAGATCTCTTTCCGGAGGAGGAGGTGGGGGGAGGCACACAGGCTGAGCCCTGGGCAGCCCCAGAGGAAGCGGAAACCCAGGCCTTAAAACTCTGGGCAGGAGAGGAGGTGAAAGCAGGGCCCTGGCCGGGAGGGGCGGAAGGCCTGGCAGCTGGCTTGCCTTCACTGAACCTCTGCTTTGTCCGAACCGGCGGCACAGGGCAGACGGGGCACTTGAAGGGTGAAGGTTAACAATGGTCTCTGGGCTGGATGGCACCCGAGTTCTCCAAGGACGGCAGACTTGTCCAGGGCCCCAGAGGACTCAGGGATTGGCCCTTAGCCAGAGCAAGGGGCGAAAGGGAGCCTCTACTAACTTCTCTTGATTGCTTTTAAAAATCTGCCCTCAGACAGGCATACCCTTCCACCAATTCCCTTCTGAACGTCCAGCCTAAAACAGAATTTAAAACACAAAAAACTTTACTAGCAAACCTGCTCATCAACGTACAGCTGTGCTCTGAGGCTCACTTCAGAAACGCCCATGTCGCCCCAACACCATCGATACATCACAGAACAATTTCATCCAAACACTGAATTCGTGTGGGCTTGTGTGCAGCTTTGTGGACCAGAAACACTAGGTGAACCCCAGCTGAACCAAGCCGCAAAGAAATGGCCACAACTCACAGGCAGGCCCCTCAAACATCTGTCAGGGACACATCTGGGGTCCCACTTAGCGCCTGACTTCAGATAACCCTGGGCCCACAGCAGCTTCCTCGGCAGCCATGGGCCCCCCCACCCCAGCACCCAAGCGTGTTGTTTACCCTACGGTGCTATATTTCCTGCAATGCTCGCATTTCTTATCTATAAACTTGTGTACAACTGCAAATCGTTTTGGGGGGGTTTGGGGGAGGCTCCTAGTTTGTTTGTTTTTTAAATGGGCTCCTGATGTAGTTTTTAAGGTTCTGCCCTTAGCACTGTGTCTTATAAGGCGGTGATTCTTATTCATTCTGTTGCAGTATCAAGATCTTTTGGGGAAGGCATTACTTACATTGCAGCAGAACTGACTATATTTTGTAAAATGCTTAGCACAGTGACTGGCACATAAATAATAAGCATTTAATGTGTGACTGTGACTTGTGGAGGAAAAAAAAAGAAAAAGTTAGGGGTGCCTGAGTGGCTTAATCAGTGAAGATTCTGACCCTTGTTCTGGCTCAGGTCATGATCTCAGGAGGCGGGATGGAGTCCCACGTGGGGCTCCCTGCAGTCTGCTACAGATTCTCCCGCTCCCGCTCCCTCTGCCCCCTCACCCACCCACACACAGTCTCTCCCTCTCTCTCTGACTTTCGCTCTCGCTCTTTTTTTTTTTTTTAAGATTTTATTTATTTATCTGACAGAGAGAAACACAGCTAGAGAGGGAACACAAGCAGGGGGAGTGAGAGAAGGAAAAGCAGGCCTCCCGCCAAGCAGTGAGCCTAACCCCAGGACGGGATCATGACCTGAGCCGAAGGCAGACACCCAACAACTGAGCCACCCAGGCGCCCCCCCTTAAATAATTTTTTTTTAAGTTAAATATCCAGTAAGATTAAGACCATGGCAGCACTGAGCCATCCCAGAAGGTAGGTAGGAAGCATTTAGAATAATACAGACAGATGTTTTAGGAATGAAAGATGGTATAAAACACTGTAGGTATATAAGATAATGACCAAGCATTAAAACATTTTTTCACCATAAAAAAACGATAAAGTCTGGATGGAAATACAGCAAAATATCAAGAGCAACTGATGAAAAGTAGGGTGATGTTTTTTCCTTTATCTAAAAAAAGTTTTCTTTGTTTACTCCCAAAACCATACACCTCTTAACAGCTTAAAGGTAACATAAGATCAAAGCCAGAGTAATTTTCTTTTTTTTTTTTTTAAGATTTATTTATTTATTTATTTGACAGAAACACAGCTAGAGAGGGAACACAAGCATGGGCAGTGAGAGAGGGAGAAACAGGCTTCCTGCCAAGCAGGGAGCCTGATGCAGGGCTCCATCCCAGGACTCCGGGATCATGACCTGGGCCGAAGGCAGTCGCTTAACCAACTGAGCCACCCAGGCACCCCAAGAAGCGGTATTTTCAAAGGGCACCTGGCTGGCTCAGTCAGTGGAGCAGGCGACCCTTGGTCTCAGGGTTATGAGTTCAAGCCACAGGTTGGGTGTAGAGATTACTTAAAAGTAAAATCTTTAAAAAGGAGAAAAGAGAAAAGGCAGAAAAATAATCTCAGCCTGCTAACCCAACTCTTGAAGTCCGCTCACTCTGCACTCAGCACCTAAGGACACCCCCCCACCCCCACCCCGCAGCTCTAACAAGCTCGGCCTCTGCTTGGAGGCAGCTTCCTTTCACTCAAAAGGACATCAACAGGACTTCCTCCCCTTTCTACCTTGTCTTTGGAATACAGAGGATTTTTAAGAAGCATTCTGAAATGATACAGGACAAGAATTACAAAACCACATGTATATACTGTAACATTTGCTTTGTATGAAATCAAATGATTTTCTTTTGAAATCAATTTGCTCCTAGGGGATTAGGTGAGAATGACCTTGACACCACCCAGAATGAACCCTACCCTCCTCTTTCCCTCCTGAAGCCAGCTGTTCACTGGTTTATCAGGGAGAAGAGGAGAAAAGGGACTCCGATCTTGAGACTGCTAATGTTTCAACTTTGAGCTTCTGCAAGACAGTCATCAGGAAATCTGCAGTCAGAGTCCTGTCCTAACAAGCATGTGACAAATTGAGATTTCTAAGGCTGCATACACGCTGGCTACCAGAAGAACACAGAGAAGAGATGGTGCTGGCTACCTCCTCCCCAGTTCAAGGCCAGCTAGCTGCCCAGGCACCGTGTCAACATTTTATGGTCCCAGCCATAAAACCTAGATGGAACTTCTGGCCTTTGCTGTCGTGGTGGCCATGCCAGGGAACAATGAAGTGGAAAGGAGTTACGGTCACCGATGAGTCTTTACTAAAGCACTACCTGATTCAACTTGAACTTCAAGAGGCTGAGCAAGCAGCTCTTCAGAGGAGGAGGCATGGGTGACAGGGATCTTCAATTCACAGTAGGTCTTCCATAGTGCATAACTAAGGAAAGTGTTAAACTGAAGTTCAGAGCCTTGGGTTCTAGCCCCTTCTTCTCCAGGGGCACCAGTGTTCCCACATATAAAATGAGGTTTGGTTGGATGAGCGGGTCACACTCCAAGGCCAGGCAGGTGATGTAATATATTGTCCAGGTGTATCAGCCATCACACAGCTCTCTTGCTCTAGCTCTCCTTTGTCTTAATTACAAGAAAATCATGGGTTCCAAGGTGGTGGGGAGGGAGCTGTGGTGCAGCCAGCCCATAGCTTTGGGAACTAGACTCTCTTAAAAGTAAGGGTCCATTTGGCCTGGACAACCAGGGGACAAAATAACTTGTGCATCAGATGCACTCCTTTGTATGAAGCAAGGGAGTTTTACAGGGCTAAAGGTGGGGAAAAATGACAAGTGAAACTGACAAGGGGAAATCTCATCAGCATAAAAGTAAAGTTTTGCATTTAGGCTTAAAAGAAAACAAGGGGCACCTGGATGGTTGAGTATTTTGAGTGATCGACTCTTGGTTTCAGCTCAGGTCATGATCTCAGGATCTACTCAGCACAGTCTCCTTGAGATCCTCTCCCTTCCTCTCTGCCAGCTCTCCTTGCGGTGCCCCCCAACCCTCCTCTGGCACCAATGTTCCCATGCTCACTCTCTCAAATAAAGGAAAGAAGGAAGGACGGAAGGAAGGAAGGAGATGAACCATATAGAGCCAGGATACACTGAAAGAGAGGGACAAGACTGCCACTGAAGGCCAGCCCCTATCAGAGAAAAAATATCAGTGCCAGCCAATAATATGCACTAAAAACAGCAACTGAACCTTCTGGAGAAAGGAGGATGTAGTAAGCTGACCAAGGGTCCAGCTGCCCTCATAATGGTCAGGGCACATCTGGAAGGGTAGGGTCTGTCTGGAGAAGGCAAGATGCCACACTGAGAAGGGTAAAGAAAGATGTGCCGCCTGTCCTCGGGGCAGCAAATCAAGGCAGCCCAGAAGGCACAGGTGTGAGCGATACAGAGCCCTGCTTCTCCAACCACAGCACCTCTGCTCCAGTGGGGGTTCCACCCTGTAACAGGAAGTGTAGGCTCAGAGAGGAGGTGATAATGTAACAAACAGGCACCCCAATGGGCCTGGTTGGCCTCAAACTGCCTTCAGAAGCAGTACTCCACCAAAGTTATGTGCTTAGCAATCACCTGAGCATCTGGTTAAAATGCAGACTAGCTTACCAGAGCTGGGGTGGGACCTGCCATTCTGCATTGCTAATGAGCTCCCAGGTGATGCTAAAGCTGCTCCTCCAAGGACTACAATTCCCTAACTATGCTCTAGACCACTTTCAAGATGGAGAGCAAGTCCTGACCAGGTGTACCTAGAGAAGCCCCATCCGTGGTCCAGCCTCCTAAAGGGGTAATCCTGGGGTCAGAGTGGTGTGTGTACAAGCTCCTGGAGCCCTGAGGAGAGTGGTCGGTGTCTGAGGTAGGAGATCCCTCCTGGAGTTACACAGCATCTTAACACGGGGTATTCTCTCAGTCAAGGCTCCCTGGGGGTAAGGAGATCAGGGAAAGGGTGGAGTTAAGCCCTATGTGTTTGCTTCCCAATACAACTCAGCAACTCAGCATTGGTTCACAGAAGCAGGAACCAGACAATGACCTGCTGCAAACGTGTCTAGAATTAATCAGCTCTGCCCCACCCATGCCTCCACAAAAGCTCTCTGCCCCCTTAATAACTCCAGGGAAAGGTGACTGAACCCTAGAAGTCTCCGCGGCTGTGACTCACACACACATAATCAAATCCGATCCCCGCAGCGCAATATTCGTTGAGCCCTGACCTCCCCCTTCCTCCCGCCCAGCCCGAGCCCACTTTTCCAAGTCTAACCCCTCACTCTCGAGCCACCCTTTTTCCTGGCTCTGGCTCATTTTCAGGTGTGTCCCAACTTGACCGATCCCAATCCTTCCAGACTCGGCCGAGTTTCTCTGTCTCCACTCCTTGTCATTCTCACAGCATCTGTGTGGCATGTCTTAAAAAGTATGCCTAGAATCAGTTTTACTGCGGATGCCTCATCTCGGATGCCAAAGTCCTACAAGCGCCCCTTTGTCTCCCCCTGCGGCGCCGAGCGCGGTGCCGGACGCACAGGAAGTATTGAGAACCCGAGCTAGGGGCAGCAGCCGTACCCAGAGGGGACGCCCAGCAGGCAGGGAGCAGCCGGGCTGAGGGAGGGTCCACAGGGCGGAGCCCGGGACCCCGAGTTCAAGACCTACGACCCCCCTACGCCCTCCGGAGCCGGGGCCAGGGCTGATGGGGGCCGGCGCCCCTTCCTTCCGGAGCCGCTCCAGGCGCCTGGGGCTACCCACCCCCAGCGTCCTTACCTTGTAAACCTTTCCGAAGGCGCCGTCGCCCAGCTCGCCCACGATCTCCCACACCTCGTTGGGGTCCACGTCCCGGCGGACATGCTCATATTCGCGGGACTTTCTCTTCTCGAAGGTAGACAGCCGCAGGATGCGGCGGAAATTGGCGAAAGCCATGGCTGGGGGCGCGCGAGCCGGGGGACGAGGTGGCGCTGGCTCCGGCTCCGGCTCCGGCTCGGGCTGTGGCTCCGGCTCCGGCTCGGGCTGTGGCTCCGGCGGCCGCGAGGAGGAGGGGCTGGAGGACGCCGCGGCGCTCGGGGGTTCTCCCCAGACCCGCCCTTCCCCGCAGCCCGACCCCGGTCAAGTGCGCCCCAGGTTGCGCGCGGCGGGAGCTCCCGGAACCGCGCAGGCGGCCGCGGTCCCCGCCCCCGGTCGGTCCCGTCCCCGGGGCCGCCTCCCCACTGCCCGCCCCGCTCGCGCCGCACTCCCGCCAAGCCAGTGAACCCCGGGACGCGATCCCGAGACCTGGCCCCGCGCCCACCCACCGCCCGGCTCCACCTGCCGCTCGCCGGCGGCGCCCGGAGACCCCTTAATTGGCTGCGGGCGCTCCCTGGCTCCGCCCGTCGCCGCGGGGCACTCTGGAAACTGTAGTCCCCCGCGCGCCGCGCGTCCGCGAGCCACCGCAGGGCTTTAAAAGAACTTAGGGCATCCCTCGGCGGGACCGGCCCGGGTCTGCGAGGCCAGCCGCGCCGCGTGGCTCTCGAAAGCTCTGTGGGAGCGAGAGGGGAAGCAAATTGACTTTCGCGAACGCCCACTGATTGTCCCCCGAAGGCCAAGAAGGTGAAGGGTATTAATCATTGAATCTGCCACTACCGCCACTACCCCGCAATTCCGCTCAGCTTGCGCCTACTTTTCAAGTAGGGGACGCCCGGCGGGCAGAAGCACCCGCCAGCTCCAGGCTACACATCCTGCTGGAGGATCCGGTGCGGTTTCCTCGGCGTGGTGCTGCCTCCTAGTGCACGAAATGCTACGCCCCTTGCGGCCGCCTCCAGTCCCCTGAGGCCGGGGCTTCCCCGCTCATTTCCTGCTTCCCAGGGGCTCTCCCGCACCAGGATTCACAAAACGGCCAGCATGAGAGGGCTGGGAGAAAGTGCCCCTTGGGGACTTTCTAATCACGTGCTTCATGATGTATCTTAAAATATATTTGCATAATAAGTAAAAACTTTCTTGTTCTTCATGTCCCAGTTTTAAAAACTGAGCTCATTACAGATAGAAGTGAAGTTTTCTTTCCCAACCATCATTCTTGATCCTGGCTCTTTGACTCGCTCCACTGCCGCTGTACCAGCTACTGTTCACTGTCTATAGGACAATTATACTTTTAATCTACAAGGTAGTTCTGTGAAGATTGGTAAAAGGAAACCTCCCTAAAGTGGAGTTCAGAGACTAGAAAGGGGAGCAGGTAGCACTTGATATCAATTACAGGAAAATTGTCAATTGCAAACTCCAACAGAAGAATACTCAACAGGAACATCATCCGTTACAGGGCCGCGCGGGGAAAGATTCACCCGGAAACTCCGGGAAGAAATCCACTACTCCGATAACTCAGCCAGGGGAAAACCATCATCACTTTGAACTCTTGCTTTTCTCCAATAAAGTTTCCTTTAAAACAATTCCTCCCAGCTTCCTCCTTCTCCATAAAATAAAGTTCCTCTCCTTTGTTTATTGGACTTGCCTGTGGTTTTGTCTTAACTTGCATGTCCTGAATTGCGATTTTCTTTTATTCTCATATAAACCCATTTTGCTGGTAAAATAACTGGCTGGTTTTATTTTTTAGTTTACATTTCCAAGTACAGCATGCTGAGGGGTGGGCAGCCTCTATTATGGTCACTCTACCTCCTAATCAAATGGAATGTCAGCGAATGTCACACTCCAGGAATCCCCACCCCTACAGAGAATGCCAATGTTGAAATGTTTTCAACCCTTCCTGAGCAGTGTGCAAATATGAAATGTAGTTCTAAGTTTGGAAAGCTAACTACTGGTTGCTGGTGGTGGTCTGCACAGAGGGTGCCCCGTGTAAGGGTTGCCAAGAGTTCTGGGGAATTCTGGGGATCAAAATACAGAACACTTGAGAGTCAACCCACCTGACAGGCAAGGAAATGGGAATTTTTCACCCAAGCCCCATCTGTCTGTGGCCGAGGGCTACTCCCTAAGGCAGCACTCCAGCCTGCTCTGGTTGAGGGACAAGAGAACACCCCTAAGTTAAGAGATGTCATGAGGCTTTGTAGAGCTTCTATTAACAGTCCTTACATTTTTTAAAAGATTTTATTTATTTATTTGACAGAGAGAGACACAGCGAGAGAGGGAACAGGAGCATCTGGAGTGGGCGATGGAGAAGCAGGCTTCCCGCTGAGCAGGGAGCCCAATGAGGGGCTGGGACCATGACCTGTGCCTAAGGCAGACGCTTAACAACTGAGTCACCCAGGTGCCTCCACAGTCCTCACATTTCTTATTTCATTTCCTTACATTTAGGATTTTCATATCTATTCACAAATCAAATGGGCCTATACTTTGTTTGTACTGTCCTTATCTGGTTTTAAAATCAAGGTACTGTTAAAATAAAAAACAAATGCAGACCAGGCTTGAAAATTCCCCAAGCAGACAAAAACCATTTTAGTCATACAAACAAGGCTTAATTTAGCTTATTTTGCAAGACTAACTTGACCTGGGTCATTTCTTGCATACGCCTCTGGAAATCACAAGCAAAACTTGAACTTTTTCCCAAGGTTGATATAAGGTAATTGCTGACCAGTTCCTTATCGTTTAAGAAAATTCTAATAACAAATCACTGTGAGAAATAGACAGTCACTGCTTTCTCACTATATAAACTGTTTTATAACAACATACCCCTGAGCCTCGGTCTAGGTTTCGGTTTGAGTGTTCCTGGTCTACAAAATGTCTTCTTGGTGTGTACACCATAAACTTTTCTAGTTACTACTTAGGTGAGTTGTTGGTTTTACTACTCTTATTTCTGATCTTTTTTTAAAGATTTTATTTTTGGGGCGCCTGGGTGGCTCAGTTGGTTGGGCGACTGCCTTCAGCTCAGGTCATGATCCTGAAGACCTGGAATCGAGTCCCACATCGGGCTCCCTGCTCGGCAGGAAGCCTGCTTCTCCCTCTCTCACTCCCCCTGCTTGTGTTCCCTCTCTGGCTGTGTTTCTCTCTGTCAAATAAATAAAATGTTGTTTTTTTTTTAAAAAAGATTTTCTTTTTAAGGACTCTTTACACCCAATATGGGGCTTGAACTCACAACCCCAAGATCAAGAGTCACGTGATCCTCCAACTGAGCCAGCCAAGTGCTCTTCCTATCTCACTTTATGATTGCAGGGTTGTTGTTTTTTAAGGATTTTTTTTTAATGTATCTATTTGCCAGAGAGAAAGAGAGCACAAGCATGGGGAGTGGCAGACGGAGGGAGAAGTAGGCTCCCCATTTAAGCGAGAAGCCCCACGGGGAACTTGATCCCAGGACCCTGGGATCATGACCTGAGCCGAAGGCAGATGCTGAACCAACTGAGCCACTCAGGCATCCCTTCATTGCATTTCTTTTTGGGTTCAGACATTGCAAATATCTTTCTGATTTATCATCCATCTGTTAACTTTGCAAACTTTTCCAACATCTGAGAAACTTCCTTCTGCTTCTTCACAGGTCAATCCCCATTGACACTCCTGGCCCCAAGCAACCACTCCTCTGTTTTCTGCCACCATATTTTGGAATTATCTTTCCTAACTTGCCATATAAGTGGAGTCATACAGTATGTGCTCTTTTAAATCTGGCTTTTTTTCATTCAGCATAATGTTTGTTAAGATTCATCACATTATTGCATATATCTGTGCTGCATTCTTTGAATACTGGGAATGTTCATTGTATGGATATACCATAACTTGTGATACCATTCAGCTGTTAATGGACATTTGAGTTGTTTTCAGTCTTCAGTTATTAGAAATAAGCTGCCATGGATATTTCTGTACAAGTCTTTGCAGAGACATATATTTTTACTTTTCTTGAGTGCCCCTAAGAGAGCAATTGCTGGGTCCTATACTAAGTATATGATTAACTTTATAAGAAACTATCCAAGGGGTGCCTGGGTGGCTCATTTGGTTAAGAGTCTGCCTCTGGTTCAGGTCATGATCTCAGGGTCTTGCAATCAAGCCCCACATTGGACTCACTGCTCAGCAGGGACTCATGCTCTCTTTCAATAACTAACTAAATAAAATGTTTAAAAAGAAGAAGAAGAAAAGAAAAACTATCCACGTATTTTACACAGTGGTTGTATCACTTTACATTCCCACAAGTGATATTGCTCTGAACACGTCATCATTAATTCTAGCCATTCTTGGGGCACCTGTGTGGCTCAGTCATAAGCATCTGCCTTTGGTTCGGGTCATGGTCCTGGGGTCCTGGGATAGAGCTCCATGTGGGGCTCCCTGCTCAGCAGCAAGCCTGCTTCTCCCTCTCCCACTTTCTTTGATGTGTTCCCTCTCTAGCTGTGTTTCTGTCAAAAAATAAATAAATAAAATCTTTAAAAAAACATTCTAGCCATTCTTGTGAGTACATACATACTGGCTTTTGCCCTCAAGACATTTGCCCAAATCCTAAACTATAGAGCTTAGAGAAGAAGGACACAAAATACAAGAGAAAGCCAATAGGCTTACAGGCTAAAAAGCTAAGCAGAGCCCAGACATGGTCTCCAAATACAAGTTTCTATGGGGCACCTGGGAGGCTCAGTTGGTTAAACGACTGCCTTCGGCTCAGGTCATGATCCCAGAGACCCAGGATCGAGCCCCGCATTGGGCTCCCTGCTCAATGGGAAGCCTGCTTCTCCCTCTCTCACTCCCTCTCCTTGTGTTCCCTCTCTAGCTGTGTTTCTCTCCGTCAGATAAATAGATAAAATCTTAAAAAAAAAAATACCAGTTTCCATGACATGAGACTATGGCTCCTTGGGAAAGTGCTTTCTAGATGTAAGACAGGAAATGTCTGTCCTCACATCAATGTCTGTGTCAAGGTTTGAAACAGAATAGAGAATGTGTAATATAGAATGTATAGAATGTAATAGAGAATGTGTAATACCAGTAGAGAAAGTAAATATGGACATATAAAGATGCTCAACATCGTCGTCACTCATCAGGGAAATGCATATGAAAACCATTGGATCAGTTTGGATAGTTATGCAACAATAATTTTAAAAAACAACATCTTGGTAGTTTACCACAAAGATTGATTTCTTACTGTATAGTAAGCTGCAAAGAATGTCACATCTTAGAAGATGGATGATCTACAAAATTGTAACTTTTCTTGAGCATCTCAGAGAAGTGAGATCCTAAGGCAACCAAGTGACCTGAGTTCTAAAAAGGAATAAGCTCCTATAAGAATGGATAGTGCTCAATACCTGGTTCACTTTGGCAGAATGTGGCCGAAAACGGCGGCCACCATACAAGTGGTGGAGAGAAAAAGCAACTAACGTTTTGGCAAAGGGTTAAAGGCAAAATGTAGGCTACCGTGTCTGTGTGGAATGGCTATAGCTGGAGGTCCCAGGTACAAGGGATGGTCACGTGGGCTCAAAAGCTCCTCCCCACAGATAAGAGAAATCAGGGGCAGGGCTGCAGGCTGAAGAGTGCCATTTCTTGCCCATCTGGGAGTAAAGGAGGTGGTTGATGGCCACCAGGAGATGAGTATAACGCCTCAACTACTTCCCCAGAAGTAGTAAAAGCAACTTTCTCAAAGCAAAAGCTTTGTGCTGTTGAGAGAGGAGAAGGAAACCCCTCCCTCCCAGGGCCCAGGTAAGGTTCTCTGGCTCTCACCCCAGGACAAGGACTGGATAGAGCCTTGGTCTTTTTGTGTAGTCACTCAGGGACTTAGGCTGACAGAGCACCAGCATCTTGAGTGTTACCAATTACCATGGCATTGGAAAAGAGAGTTCTGATATTCTGGAAGTTGTTACAGTAGCTAGCAGCACTCACTCACCTAACTGCTACACTAGGGAAATGCTGTTAAATAGGACAAGATTTCTTCTCCGTCCCCTCAGCACCAGTGGACCTTTGCCTTTGTAGCGCTTGGCGAATTCTGAAGGCACCTGCAGCTAGATTACTCATATGACATCATTTTTAGTGTTGTATACAGCTAATATTCATTTAGGTTCACTGGTACATTTTTAATTTCTGGTGCTCATCTTTCCCTCCTGAAATTCTGTGTTTCCATATGAGATTATTTTTCTGTGCCTGAAGAATTCCCTTATGGGTGTTATTTTTCACAGTTTTTGTGTGTATGGATTTAGTTTGCTAATGTTTTATTTAGAATTATTGCATTTTTGTTCACAATTGAGATTTGTAACTTCCCTTTCTTATCCTGATCTTGCCATGTGTTGATATCGAGATTATGTTATACACATAAAATGAGTTGGAGAGTTTCCTCTCTTCACGATTCTCTAGAGGAATAATAAAGCATGCTGTATACTTTTTTTCTTTTAAGTAAACTGTATGTCCAACATGAGGCTGGAATTCACAACCCTAAGTTCAAGAATCATATGCTTTATCCACTAAACCAGCCAGACACCCCGCGTGTTATACATTTTAAACGTACAAAATGTTGTATGTCAATTATATCTCAATAAAGCTGAAAAAAGAATTGTAAAATAACTAATTTAAAAAGTATATTGATTACAAATTGAAATGATAACATTTCAGACACAGGGTTAAATACCATCAAAATTAATTTCACTTCAGGGTGCCTGAGTAGGCTTAAGCATCCTACTCTTGGTTTCAGCTCAGGTCATGATCTCAGGGTCATGAATATTGAAATCGAGCCACTCCATGGGCTCTGCGAGGGAACAGAGTCTCTTTAGGATTCTCTGCCTCTCGTTCTGCCCCTCCCCCTGTGCATATTCTCTAAACAAACAAACAAACAAAATCTTAAAAAAATAATAATTTCACTTCTGTATTCTCTTTTCTTTTTTGTTTTTTAAGTAGTTTCCCCTCTATGGAGCTCAACACCAGGCTTGAACTCATGACCCTGAGATCAAGACCTGAGCTGAAATCAAGAGCTTGACACATAACTGACTGAACAACCCAGGTGCCCCCTTTTCTACTTTTTTTTTTTAGTGTGGCTACTAGAAAATTTCAAATTACATATGTGACTCAGATCTGTGGCTCATGGTGTATATTTATCAGGCAGAGCTAATTTAGCTCTTTTTTTTAAAAAAGATTTTATTTTCAAGCAATCTCTACACTCAGGGTGGGACAAAACCCACAATTCCGAGATCAAGAGTCATGTGCTCTACTGACTGAGCCAGCCAGGTACCCAGAGAGTTGTGTATAGTACTCTTATATGTATTTTCATCTCTTCCATATCAATAATTGTTTCCTTCCTCATGCTCAATTTAAAAAATCTTCCTCCTTTATCACACTTGCCAAAAGTTTATGTTTCTATTGGTCTTTTCCTAAAACCAGCTTTCACACTAACTCTAACTACAACTTTATTTTATTTTATTTTTTTTAAAGATTTTATTTATTTATTTGACAGAGTGAGACACAGCCAGAGAGTTGGTTGAGCGACAGGCAAGGGGAGTGAGAGAGGGAGAAGCAGGCTTTCCCGAGGAGCAGGAAGCCTGATGTGGGGCTCGAACCCAGGACTCTGGGATCATGACCTGAGCCGAAGGCAGCCGCTCAACAACTGAGCCACCCAGGCGCCCCTCTAACTACAACTTTATAGAAAATACGGAGACAGAGGGACGTGTTAACACACTGGAGATAAAATCTGCAAAAACCAGAATGTTTTCCTCTACACAGAAATCTGGATTATTCAACAGATAAATTGCAAGAAAAAGAAAGGAGGAACCTGAAGATATTAAAAAACAGCCTAAATGTAACACTTACATCTGTTTGGTTTCCTGATTAAATAATCTATTAAAAATTTAAAGAAACAATGCTGAGTATTTAATGACATTAAGGCGTAATGTTGAGTTTTCAGTATGGTAGTGGTAGATGATTGTTAAAAGGTTATTTTAGTACTTTTTCATATATTTTTCAATTTTTCTTGTTTTCTAATAAATGCATTTAGACTATAAATACTCCTCTGATAAGCACTTTGGTCATATAACACAGGTTTCCATGTGTAAGGAGAGGGTGTTCTCGTGTTCATTTCTAAACGGTCTGTGATTTCAGTTTAGAACTGGTTATATTTTAGTAGCAAAGGAATAATTAAGTTAACAGGAGACTTAACAAACCCTGATGGGGCACCTAGGTGGATCCGTCGGTTAAGCGTCTGACTTAAGCATCCATATTGGGCCCTGCACTCAGCAGGGCATCTGCCTGAGATTCTCTCCTTCTGCTCCACTTCTGCTCATGCATGCTTTCTCTCAATAAAGAAATTTTTTTTAAAAGATAATAAATCCTGACAGCAAGGCCAGAGGACTGGGAGGAAGCAATTTCAGTTTCTTACCAGCTGCTTCCCATGACACTGCAGCCTAGGGAGACCTTGGCTCCCAGAGCCTCTCTGTGTCCAACATTCTGGTTCCAAGAGAGAACTGTCTTCTGTTCCAGGTCGCTAGAGCCTTCAGCCTAATAAGTGCCACGATGAAACTGAAGCAAGGATCGTTTCTGTGGTACCTCTATCTGGACAAACTGTACTGCCTGCTATCCGTGAGGAACGTGAGGGCCTTGCTGGAGTATTTCCACCTTCTTGACGTCCACCGCAACAACACCTTGAATGGTCAGTGGGTTCAACAGGGCCTTCCTCTGAGTTGTTACCTGGCTTTTAACTAATGGGCAGGGAAACTTGCAGGACCAGAAACTACCTTACTAACAAATATGCATTTTATCTTCTAAACGAAGCAAGAGAAATCACCCACCGAGACTGGAGACCGGGGGCAGTTGAGTGAGGAGAGGAAGGCCAAGGCTGTGAGCTCTGAGGGAGGAGCCCTTGTCCCCTCCTTGGGAATTGGAGAGCGTGTCATCATCCTCTTTAAGGGTTTTTTTTCCCTCATCCATAAATGAAGCTTCTAATAATAGAGCACAGCTCATGAGTGGGGGAAAAAAAAAGAAATAAGATAATGTGTGGGAAATGGTTAGCACAGGGCCCAGCACATGGTAAGAACTTCACTAAGCGTTTGTTATTATTATTATTCCTGGGGGGAGCCTCAGTCATTAACCCTGAAGACCCCCTAACAAGATTTCTCATCTATCAAGTGGGAGGTTTGAATCAATGATCTGCAGGATCCCTTCTAATTTTTGGTGCTTGAGAGTGTGACCAAAAAAACTGATGCTCTTGACCCTGCCCTTCAATGCACAAACTCACAGAGGACCAATTAAAATACTTTAGGGTTTTTTGGGTTTGTTTTGTTTTGAAGGACTGGATATAAATAAAGTATCCTATCCATTGACAGTGATCTGAAGGAAATAAATTTCATTTATGAATAAGGTGTCTCTTCCATAAACATATTTTTTAAAGATTTATTTATTTGAGAGAGAAAAAAAAGTGAGAAGGAGCAGGGGAGGGGCAGAGGGGAGGGAGAGAGAGACTCAAGCTGGATCCCTGCTGAGCATAGAGGTGGACATGGGGCTTGATCACAAGACCTTGAGGTCTAGAGCCAAAATCACGAGTTGGACGTTCAACTGACTGTGCCACCCAGGCACCCCTTCCATAAAGACTTTTTAAGAGTTTATGCAATCTTTACCAAATGATAAAAAGACACCTTCATTTTCTGGGGTGCCTGGGTGGCTCAGTTGCTTAAGTGACTGCCTTCAGCTCAGGTCATGATCCTGGAGACCTGGGATTGAGTCCCACATCGGGCTCCCTGCTCGGCGGGAAGCCTGCTTCTCCCTCCCTCACTCTCCCTGCTTGTGTTCCCACTCTGGTTGTGTTTCTGTCAAATAAATAAAATCTTAAAAAAAAAAAGACACCTTCATTTTCTCACAGTTTCATGCCTCAGGTTTTCTCTTTACATATGGATTCACACACAATGTCATCAAATCTTTGCAATAGCCCAGGTGTAAACAGAAAAGCTGGGACAAAACCAGGGCTTACTGACTCCAAAGCCTACACTCACAGTCTCACCGGAATGTTTGCTGAGAAGTCTAGTCTCCCTAGTAACTAAATCACTCTGCGATGATGCAAAGCCCGAGAGGTCATCATGCTCCTGTCTTCTGGTCACCAGGGGACTGAATAGTGCTGTGAGACAGTGAAGGCAGAGCCTTAAGTTTTGCCTTCAAAGAGGCAGTGACTTAAGGCTTTGGAGACTTGAGTGGGTCAGAGCCAGCTGCTTTAAAAACAATATTTGCTAAGAAGCTACCAAATCCCACAGTGAAACATTTGTCAGGGAGCAACTACACAAAGGTTACTGCGGATATAGATAATGTGTGGTTCCCACATGTTCATGCCCAGGGGGGCATAGGGAAGAGCATCGAGACCACCAGACATCCCTCAAATCATGACATTGAGATGACTGGTTCCCTATGCTCTTAGCTAGCTTCAGCTGAGATGCCGAACTACATAGATGTTTTTGTTATTTTTTAAAGATTTTATTTATTTGAGAGAGAGAGAGAGATAGATAGATAGAGAGAGGGAGAGAGCACGAGTAGGGGGAGCAGCAGGCAGAGGGAGAGCAGGCTCTCCTCTGAGCAGGGGCCCTGATGTGGGGCTTGATCCCAGAATCCTGGGGTCGTTACATGGATGTTTTATTTATTGGAGTCCTATTTTACACAGGAGATAGTCTCTGTGATCAGCGGGCCAGGGGATATAGCATGTACACAAAGTCACACTTTCAAAATCCCTGAAGTTACCATGGGTGATTTGCATAGGCAATGTGTAAGCCACATACTAGTGTATACATGTGACACTGTGTTGGTTTCTTCTACCTTGTACTCCCCAAGACAGATGATAGGTGAGAGGAATTTCTGGCAAAAACCTTTAAAGTTACACTATTTGTTCTCTGTATATGATTGAAGACATATGTATTAATTAATCTGCGAAAGATATGGCTTCACTGTGGAAAGAATGTGTCAGACATCTGAATCCCAGCTCTGCCACTCCATGTGGGGTCCACCGGCCAGCAGCAGCACCATCGCGAGGAACTTGTGAGAGATGTAGACTCAGTCCAACACCAGGTTTCATGGATCAGAATCTGTATTTTTACAAGATTCTCAAGTGGATGATATACCCACTACAGCGAGAGAAGCCCTGAAATAGACCCGTTACAATCTGAGGCTTAGTATAAAATGGTGTGATACCACTTTCCCTGCAGGGCTCTCAGGGCCCAGTGAAATGTGGCAGGTAAAGCACCTAGCCCCTAAGGTGTTCCATGGCTACTCCTTTCCCCCATTGCCAAATTCATGTCTTCACATAGGCATGAGGAATACTGATACTTTTATAGGAGTGATTTTTAAATTTCTCCTGTTTTCATGATCTCAGGTCAAAGACCCAGGTGAGATTCAGCTTCTCCAAGGTGTCCGAGGTTTCCAGTGAGAGCTCAGCTCTTCCCAGTATGAGGAGTGCCCCGTGCCTTTTATTGGTTATGGACATACCTCTGTGGGTTCCGGGCTCAAGAACTAAGGCCAAACCATCTGGGCACAGGGCCTTGTCCCACAGCTCCAGGGCAAGTGAGGTTTGAGGACTTGCGGAAGGTATAGCGACGGAGCAAGAGAGAACAAGTTATCGTGACTACTCCGGGTCAGCAAGCGTCTGGCCTTGTTGTCATTCACGTGGCTTCCACTTGTTTGGCATCTGGAACGGTCTCAGAATAACCCATCTCTTCGCCTCCCCACCTTAACAGATGTGCTGTTCTATCACTTCCTTCACTACGTGACCAGCTGGAACCGGACACAGATCATGACTGTGTTCAACATGCTGGACTGGAATGCTATGGGCGAGATTGGTTTTGACCAGTTCTACATGTTGGTCTGCATCCTGCTGGCTCAACAGGCAAGTAACAAGTCAAGATCCCGGGCAGAGGTGGCAGAGGTTGGCTGCCACCACCATCTTGCTAAAAGTAGCAGTGAATTAAGATGCATCAGAGTGGTCTTCCTTTCACTCAGAATAGGAAGGGGGGAAAAAAGGGGAGAGAACTGCTTGTGGTTCCTAAATGGCTGTCTATAACCCAGACTCACGTGCCCTGCGGCCTATCTTCAGCTCTCCCGCATCCTCTTTCTGTAGACCTCACCCTATCGCTTCCCTCCTTGGCATTCCCTTCCTTGCCCTTCTTAAAGAGCCACCAGGACATTCTCAGTTATCACTTTTCTCTGAGAATTATCTGAAGGGGATGGATAATGGAGATGAGAAACATTCTCTTTTGGGTTCCTACCTTACCTTAGACACACTTTCAGTGTGTCTTTATCTACTTCCCACTTGGAAAGGAAACTTGTCTTCAGGTTCTTATCACCTTATCATATTTCACAAGCAGATCTTCACCAAATGTAAGGAAATGCATTCTAGTGACAAGAGTTCAGTCTAGCAGAATTGATCACAACAGGTGGCTTAAGTTCCCCTCAAATGCAGACACTGAAGCAGAACTTGATACATTGACCACAGGTGGCTTTCAATCCTGAGCTTCTAGGAGTTTGCCTTTTGTTTTTAGCTCTCTAGGAAATGGATGTAAATATAGCCCAAGTTTATTTTTTTAATTAATTTTAAAAGAGACTTTTTTTAAAAAGGTTTTATCTATCCATCTGACAGAGAGAGTGAGCACAAGCAGGGGGAGAGGCAGGGACAGACGCAGGGGCAGAGGGAGAAGCAGGCTCCCCGCAGAGAAAGAAGCCTGATGCAGGACTGATTCCCAGGTCCCCAGGATCATGACCTGAGCCAAAGGGAGATGCTAAACCAACTAAGCGACCCAGGTGTCCAATGCAGCCCAAGTTTAGAAAGTAGCATCAACAGCACTGTTCCTTGTATAATGCATTTCTCTCAATAGAACAACTTGGAAGAGCAATTTATCTTCCGCCATTCCCGGCCTGTCTTTGAGCTGCTTGACCTGGACGGGGAGCTAAGAATTGGTGCAGACAACTTCCACACGTACAACTTTCTCTTCAATATTAAGAAAGAGGACCTCAGAGAGCTCTACCATGACTTTGACATCACAGGTGACCGTGTAAGTGCAGATTCCTTAAATGTGACCTGGCAGCCTTTCTGTCCAAAGGCAGATAATGTCCTACTCCCTACCGTAGACACGGGTGGGGAAAACCTGCTTGAGCATGTCGTGGCAGTGGGATCAGAAAAAACTGAAGAGTTTTATAGGTCTGTGAAGAGCAAGGACTAAGAGTTATATAATATGAATGCAAAATTACAGAAGCTTAGAGAAGAAAATTTGGTTTAGAAGTTTAGAGAAGGAAATACATTAATATGGCAGGGGTTGACATTGGGGAAAGGGTTTATAGATTTAACTAAGTAGAAAGGAGGAAAGTCTAAATGGCAACACATGAGCAAAATCCTAAGAGAAAACAACTCTGGTGAAGATCCTGAATTCTGCCTATTTATTTATTTAAAGATTTTACTCATTTATTTGACAGAAAGAAACACAGCTAGAGAGGGGACACAAGCAGGGGAAGTGAGAGAGGGAGAAGCAGGCTTCCAGCCAAGCAGGGAGCCCAATGCGGGGCCCGATCCCAGGACCTCAGGATCATGATCTGAGCTAAAGGAAGACGCTTAACGACTGAGCCACCCTGGCACCCCGAATTCTGTCTATTTAAAGACAAAGTCTATGAGGCACCTGGCTGGCTCAGTTGGTAGAGCACAGGACTCTTAATCTCAGGGTTATGAGTTCAAGCCCCACATGGAGCATAGAACTTACTTAAAAAAAAATTTTTTTTTTTTAAAGATTTTATTTATTTGACAGAGAGAAATACAGCTGGAGAGGAAACACAAGCAGAGGGAGTAAGAGAGGGAGAAGCAGGCTTCCTGCCGAGCAGGGAGCCTGATGTGGGGCTTGATCCCGGGTCTCCGGGATCACAACCTGAGCCGAAGGCAGCCACTTAACCAACAGAGCCACCCAGGCGCCCCCCAAATTTTTTTTAACTAAAAAAACAAAAACAAAAGGGGAAGTCTATGTTGGGAAGGCAAGTAGGAGCTAAGGTCGAAAAAGATGGATCACACTATACAGCCCCTCAGGTGCCAGTGCAACAGAAGTAAGAAAGTGAACCATAGTTGCTTTAGAGTCTACAATGGACTCTCTGTTCTCAGCTCCTAGACTACAATCAGACTATAATTATGTCCTCATTACTTTGCCTCTTCAAGTTTCCATTTTTAAATGGGAAATGATTACAATCCTGCTGTCATCTGAAACAAAGTATCAAATCCTTCCTGAAATAATTTTTCTTTCTTTCCCCCAACAAAAGCGTCTTAATTACAAGGAATTTAAGCTGTTTACTATCTTCACCATGGACAAATACCAGGAGAGGCAGAAAGCAGAGAAAGATAAAGATAAAGGGAAAAAGGATCTGCTCAGAAAGAAAAGGCGACATCACATTGATGTGACCCTCAAACAGTTTTTTGGAATAAATGTATAAAAATAAATTTAGAAAATCCAAGTCGATATTTTACATTGGCTTTTATACCTGAAAGGTTCAAATAAGCACTCTTCAACCAGCAGGTTTATCTTAACTTGAAGAACTTACTGACCTCACGATAATATAATGTGAAGTAACCACTTTCTCTATGGACATGTCTCAATTCTGCTGCTACTTTTCAAATCAATACTGTTCATAAATGTAACCAAAGAATTACAAACACTGTCTGGAGCTAAACAGCTGAAAGACAGTGATACCTTTCCACTATTTGTCACTAGTGGTCTAATATGCTCAGAATCCTGGACATTCTCTCAATTCTTAAGCTAAAATCACCTGGATGCAAGACAGCGCAAATTGGCAAATGGTGAAATGCCCCTACCTATATGGGAAACAGACTTTTAGGGATATGGGAGCTATGTTTTTCCTAGGGCCTGAATTACAAAGTTAGGTGCTCATGCAACTGTACAAATCTACTAGGGTAGAATAATTATTACATGCCCTTGTATAATTTTAATGTTGTGTAATTAGCGCCTTGAATAATTTACAAATGTTTTTAGCATGGGCCTTGTGACTCCTCCCCACCTGACTGTACTGTGATAGTAATGGTCATAACTACCATTTAGTAAGTGCTTGCTATGGGTTAGGCAGGTACTTTAGATGCATAAAATTATTTATACTCAGAATCCCGTGAATCAGGTGTTACCTAGAATTTACAGGTGAAGAAACTGAGAAATTAAGAACCTTTCCCAAAAATATATGGCATACCACTGGAAGGACCGTGATTCAAATTCAAGGTCAATTAGATGCCTATGTTCAAAGCAAGTGATCCGAGCAACTCACTTCAGTTTTAGCAAATTCTGTTTAAGTTTCAAGCCAGCATTCTACTGGCTCAGAAATCCTTTCTGCATAATGCTAACTATCACATCTCCTTCTACCATAAACTTCTGAGGAACAAGTTTGGCAATTAAAGAGGTACAGCTTATTCACCATAAATCAAGAATTTTTTAAGGATCAGTTATGCAACATGACTGACCATAAGGCATTCAGATTTCCAGAGTTACCTAATATCCAACAAAAATCACTGTCAATATGCAACAGAAAAAAATACTGCTTATCTAAGATTGTCGTTCATAAGTCAAACTTTTAAGAACAGAAATCATGTTCCTGACTATGAAAATACTCTATTTAAGATACAAAACACCTCAGAAGAGAGCTTCTCTCTTGCTCTGATGTGGTAAAATTTTAGTTGTTCTCTAAGGAGAATACCCTCGGGCAAACAAGTGTGTTTTCAGTACACAGAGTACTGAACTGAGAGACTAGTACTGTCTGGCTAGAAAATGACAGTTGGAAGTCCATCATCCTTTCAAAGGGCCTTGCCATTAAGCTTATCTTGGGATAGGTTTCTACACATAGTTCTGGGAGAAGACTGTAACGAAGTCTTAGAAAGGCCTTTCTTTCCCATTTTCCTAGGGCGAGACTCCTGAGATATACAAAGAGTAACCATGACATATATGTTTTTTACAGACCCTGTCTCTAAAGCAATGAAGATATTGTACATTTTATTGCTTCAAAATGGGGGCAAGAAGGGGAGAAGGGAAAATCGAAGATAAAAAGTATCATAGGTTATAACTGAATGAATTTTATAGGAATTTTTTTTTTTAAGGATTTTATTTATTTGACAGAGAGAAAGATAGCCAGAGAGGGAACACAAGCAGGGGGAGTGAGAGAGGGAGAAGCAGCCTTCCCGCTGAGCAGGGAGCCTGATGTGGGACTCGATCCAGGGTCTCCAGGATCATGACCTGAGCCGAAGGCAGTCGCTTAACCAACTGAGCCACCCAGGCGCCCCAACTGAATGAATTTTAAACTAATATTTAAAATAATTTATTCATTTATTTCAACTTAATTTAAAATGAACATCAAATGACTAAAGTTTCAGGAATGAGTTTCCCTCCTCCCTGGAAATCATCAGGGTGACTATATAAAACATATCAAGGTCCAACTATCAGATTTAAAAAAATCCTTTCAAGAGCATTTTCAGGGGTGCCCGGCTCAGTCGGTTGAGCATCCAACTCTTGATTTCGGCTGGGGTCATGAGTTCTAGGTCCTGGGGCTGCGCTAAGCGGCCAGTCTGCTTGGGGATTGTTTTTCCCTCCCTCTAACCTGAGCGCCCCCCACCCCCGCTCTCTAAAATAAATGGACTTTAAAAAAAAAAAAGCATTTTCATAAACTGGGCAGTTCTAGAATGGACTCAGGAAACTGAGCATTTAGTTCGGATGGGCCCAAACTGAAACTCTATAATAAAATTCAATAGCATGGATAAAGTGATGTTCTTTTGGGACTACAATCTGTCAATGTGTACTGCAGGACTCTTCCTCAATTACAAGATTTATAGTTTTTTTAAAAATGTGCTTGTAGGTATGCCTGTAGATGTTTCAATTAAGTTTCATTATTTCAACAGTGAGTTAATCCACTGTGCTCTCAAGGTAGAGGTTAGACCAGTACATTTAGGGGTTCTCTGGATAGTGGTAACACTCCATAATATTACTATGTCATAGTTACATTAGAATGCCTTGGTCAGCAAAGCACACCCTTGTTTGAGGCCGAAGCGAGGGGCAGAGGAGCTACACTTGCAGAGCGGGTGACCAGCAGGCTGGGCTGAAGAGAGCCCTAGAGTTTCAGGTCAGCACCATAGGACTGGTCCCTCTGCAATCTATATCAGCCTTAAAGAGGAAAGAATTTTTGAGGAAGCTAAGCAAAGTGAAATCATTTCTCTTTCACTAGTCCTTAGCTCTTATTATCTTCACTTGCATCATGCCAAAGACTAAGACTAGAAAAGGGCCAAATCAACTCTACTGACACCTGCTGAAATGCGCAGTTGCCCACATGAAAAGCTCCCACAGAGCCAGAGAACAGAAATCAAAGACCAGTTACTGCAAGGGAGGTTATCAGCCACACTTTTCTTTCTTCTTTTCTGTAAGTCAAAATACTAAATCATAATAGCATTTGAGAATTTGAGGTGGACACAGGTATATTTGATAATTTGTTCAATTAATAAGAAAAGACCATTTAAAAAGTATAGTCTTAAAAGCCATCATAAAATACGACTGATTTTTCCCACATCAATGGGAAAAAGACCAATGAAAATTATTTGATAAGTAGTATCAGGAAAAGTGGGATTAGCTAACTATGCACAAAAACAAAGGAAAAAATAAATCAATCTGGGCTGCTATTCTATTCCTTGCACCAAAATAACTCCAGACAATGAAATCATAAAAGAATACTAAAAAATGAGAAAAAGAATTTTATCATCTGAGGGGTAAAACCTTCTGAAGAAGAAAACCCCAAAGCCATAAAATATAAATCTGATCAATCCAACCAAGCAAAACTTAAAATCTATGCATGGTAAATTACACAAAGTCAAAAACAAATGGTAACACATGATAGAAAAATGACTAATTTCCTTAATAGAGTATTTACAAATCAAGGGGATAAAGGCCAAAGTGCACCAGAAATATAAGCAAACACAAACAATTTGCAGGGAACAAAAATGCCTAAAATATACATCAAAATGCTAAACTACAAAGAAAATATACAAAGTAAGGCCACAGAACACAGATTTTTCATTAAGATTGTCAAAGAGCAAAATGTTGGTTAGATATATAAGAAAATAAGAGCAATTATACTGCTCTAATATCAAGTTGGTAAAACCTATTTGGAGGGCAATTGTGCATAACTCTTTGATCTAGCAATTCTCCCTTCAGGAGTGCATTCTATAGATGTACACAGACACAATGGCGTAGTTATAGAAAAGGACATTTCTCAGCAGCATGGTTTACAGTAGCAGGGTTCCAAGTAGCCAAATTGACCGAAGTGAAGTCTGAAATCACCAGTACTCCAAACAATGCAAGACTGGTGCAGTTAAGAGGGATGATGCAGATCCAAAATGCATCATTTTAAAGAGAAATCAAGGTGAACAGTATATGTATTTATGGAAAAAACAGGGTAGGGTGGGTGAATATACTCAATGTACACCAGAATAATGGTTCTCACTGTGTGATTCCACAGACCAGCTGCAGCAGCACCTGGGACTGCTCAGAAATCCAAATTACTGGGGCCCACTCAGACCTACTAATGTGGAACCCCTGGGAGAAAAGTCTAGCAATCTGTGTTGTTAATCTGTGCCTTCTAGGTAATTCTGATGTTCAAGTTGAGGAACTGCAGGGCTGGAGTATCTTTCAAGATAACCAGAACACTAGTATCCGTTGTTACATTTGGGGAATGGAGAGAGACTTTTCATTTCAGTATTTTTGGATTTGCCCACCATACATATGTATTACTTACTTTAAATAAAAAATTATCAAAACCTGCCACTTTGATCCAGAATGGATAAGAAATGAGCTCAGTGTTGCTAGAAAACTGATTTATGAGTTCTGATTTATGGCATGACCCTTAAGAGAAAAAAAAACATTAGCCCACTTTAGACCAAGATTTCAATGTGGAAGATAAAGCATATCTATAAATAACCATAATGTATGGTTTGGCACAATGGAGCCTAAGTCTGGTGATAATGAACTTGTTATTTATTGAAGTAAGTATTTAAAAAGAAGAAAAACCTTTTTAGAGGTTTTATTAGAATGAGGCAGATTACCCTTAGGTAGAGAGTAACAATTAAAAACTCAGAATAAAGGCCAAGACAAAGAGAAAAATTGAACATTTTTTTTAAAAAAAGCACAAAAATCCTACATACTAAAATTGTACACATCAAGTATTGGTCCAATCTTAATCAATCTATTTACATTAAACAGCACCATGGTTTTCTCACCCAGGTTAGTTAAACATGCCCAGAAAATCGTTATGCAAAGTATATGTACCTTTAAAACAAAATAAACTCTTAGAGAGCTCAAATTCTACACACAAAAAAAACTTCTTAGCAACCATAGACTATTGATGATATCACCCAATTTAACTTAGGAAAAATAGGTTTGAACACTTTTCCAGCTGTCAAACTTTGCGAGCTGTTGCTATTCAATGTGGCACACAAGTAACAAACTCTCTGAAGACAGGGGCATTACATTCAAATACCCTCAAACCTCCACCTTGAAATATAAAAATACTCCTTTGGAATTACTGTTGCTGCCATCTCTTGAATTTAGATTTAATTATCAGCAAGCCTAGAGTGAATATAGCCGCAATCTTTAAAATGATTGCATAAAGAAAAGGAAGTAGTTTAAAGCTCTCAGAAACAGGGTAAGTTATAATATCTAATCAGGCTATAGGAAATTTAGTACCATTTTAAACTTTACATTAAACTAATTAGCAGTTTCATTTTGCCATTACAATTAATAGTGCTTCACATCCAAATAGGTGTGGAGGTCTGATTATTTCCCAACTGAGAGCAGTGTACGTACCGGTATTCTGGCTTCTACTTTGCCACATCACAGACTCTCGGGGCTACAGTGATTATGTGATAATCCCCCCTCCTTTCTGGAACTAACTTTTCAAAGGCCCCAAATTAAATATAACCCTTGACAGCTTTATTCCAGTCACAGTACGAGAGAATCAGGTGCTCTCACCATATTTTTCAGTCCTCTCATCTAATCTGCAGATGGCTCTTCATTTGACTCTTTGCTAGGAAAAATGAGAGGAACACTGTCATCCACCACAAGTAGAGGTAACAGTGTATTGGAAAGCTAACGTATAAAGCAATGTTTCATCATTTGGTCTCACTGCTGATGTTTAAGTGATGTCCATACACATACCAGTAATTAGGAGTTGATATTTTCTCTAAAGACTGAAAACAGGCACAGTTCTCCCAGGCACAGATACAATGGGTTTTCCTTACACCCTTCCTGCAAATTGGGAGAGAAGAGAGAATTGACTGTATTATCTTATGGTGGGAACACGTGTCCTTGATTCCTTGCATTCCCTGGCCCAGTGCATTTGGGGACATGCGCTGAAAAGTCCCAAGCAGGATAGGTAGATCAATGAAGGTATAATATAGTAGTGACCCTCTAAGCCTGGATATAAAAACAGCTTTGTTATATAGACATTTCAAAATATCTATGCAGCAAAAGGACAAGAGACTTTTCAACTGAGTATCAGTTGAAAATCAGAGATCTGACTGCACTAAATTATTGCCTAGTGTTCCAGAAGGGTACCTGCCACCAATGTGTTGGAAGGCACCAAAATTTAGTGTGAATGTAAATAAGGAGCTCAAAATACGGGGATGGGGAAAGCAATACCGAAACACAATTTGCCAGTCTCTACTCTTTCATGGCTAAATATTAATTGAGCAAAGAATTCAGACCAGAATAGAAATGAACCTCAAATACTGCTCTTTTCAGTTTCTATTTTAAAAAGCTTGTTTTATAACTGTTATTGATGTTTTGGGGAATTTATATATATATATAAATAGATAGATATAGGTATCTATCTATCTATATATTTTTAAATCTGTATTCACGAGGTGCTTGGTGCTGTTCTTTGTGGACATAACATTCTATTTACAATCCAAATCATTTAAATACAGTCATTACATTGTTGGGTGTTTTAAAATAAATGGTTATCTATTTTTTAACTGCCTTTCAAATTAGAAACTGTAATTACATGAGTCTCAAAGGCTGGCTCTTTGTGTTTTATTAATAATTTTTGTTGGTCTCCATCACAGATGGAATTTTTCACTGGTAATTCCTCAGAACTAAATCCATTCATACGGAATTCAAAGCAGTGAAAATAAATTTCACGCCATAGAGTAGGAAATGACAATGACAACAATAAAAAGGAGTGGGAGGGATCTTGGGACCAGCCAATAGGACCAATCAGTTCTCTACTGGTGTTGGGTTTTGCAAAGGCTGGCTCATTATAACTTGTACAACATAGTCCTTTGGGATCTTCAGCTCTTCCAATTTCATTTTGTCGGTGAGGGGTCTGCCAGAAAAGAACCATCGCTGGCTACTCGGTTCCACTCCTTCTGCTGCATGCAGCCTCCTCTTCATGTGGTATACAGTGTCTGTGCTGCGGACCACAAGTTTGAGGTCTTTGCCTGTGGAAAGGCGCAAACGGAGCTGACATTCATATCCGGAATTAGGCGGTGGCTCAGGAATATCTAGAGTCTCTATGTCGCTCTTTTCCTCTATCATGTTGATTGGTGGTGCCAAACAGTAGACTGGAAGCTGATATCGGTTGCCCAGTTCATCATAGCACTCTGTAAGTGCACCTTCAGAAAGAGAAGATATGAACAAGAGTTTCATCTAAATGAACACATGCAAAATGCTCAAACCTCTTGCTAGCTTGCCACTGTAGAAAAAAAAATGTAAGGTCAATCATTGCCAGCTGCTTGGAAATGATCATCGTCAAGGCCCATAACCAATTATTTGGGTTTTTTTCTAATTTTACCTTAGCTCCTTTCCCTCACCTTTTCTAAGTCATTTCATACCACATTCACACTTGCATTAAATGATAAAGGGAAAGAAAGCACAAAAATTCAAATTTACTAACATTATTAATGCTTAGACAAATTAAGGGGATATGCAAATTGCACTGGGCTATCTTCTTAAAGAAATGAATCAGTAACTTTAACAACCACAAAAAAACAGATCCCTAAGCTCAAATCACCACAACACAGTGTTCCAGAGCAGTTTCCTTAGTGCGACTTTCTAAATACTTGGCCAAAAGTCCTTCATCCAAAAAGACCACAAACTTGAGATGACAAGGGTCCTGGCTTATAGATGAATCTCATTAGCACAATCACCACAAAAATGACTGAGGGTTGTATTTATCCCCAGTTAGTTGAATTGTTATAGAGAAGCTATGGGTTAAAAAGGAAGAATAAAAGGGGTATGAAGTTTATAACCAGATAGCTCAGGGGAGAGAAAAAAGCATTTACGGTTTAAAGAAGGTATTAATGGCTGATTTTTTAAAATAAAGCATAGACTGCATTATAATCACAGGACTTTTCTTGGGAAGCCTTTATTAAAAGCACACTTAATGCTTTCTTACAAGGTTATTCATATCATGTCCTACTCAAACTGGAACATTAATGTCAGCTGATTGATAAAAAACAAAAACATCTACCATATTCAAAACACTCATATATAGGCTAATGAGTGTGGGGTTGGGACAATGAGCAACAGTTATCAGTGAGTTAATGGGCTGATCTTTGTTGTCACTATCAGTGAGTTAATGAGCTGATCTTTGTTGTCACCATCAATAGGCTGACAAGACAAAGGCACCCCAAATGAGACTGGAACAGTCACCAGCCCAGCAAGACTTTATCAGTCTGTCTTCTAAATTACATAAGATGGGCTGGGGTGAGAACTCAGTCACCAAGCACAACACACATGAATCTCCCCTTTCCTCTGTGTTTAAAGATATCAGACAGCCTCTGTGCTATTCACTAATTAATGTGAATGCTAGGACATTGCAGAAACAGATATACCTTCAGCAAAATTGTGACCACCAGCAGTTGCCTAACTAGCAACCATCATGCTGTAGTACCAATGCTATTTATAAACAGGGGTACAGTCAGTTGTGCTAACTAACTTCACTATTTATATAGCCTAGTCCTGAGGCAAAGAAACCTACTGGTGTCTTCCAGATGGGCTGGCCTGGCCACCAGGAGAACTAGGAAAGAGAATATGGAGAGTTCACTAAAGACCCATCACCTCTATTAAGAAAACACCTCAGATACTGACCCACTGATAGTATGGTCAGCCTGATAAGTACAGGAGGACTGTTCTGGTAATGTTCTGCTAGAAAAACATTTTTTTAGAGAAGCACCATTCTAAATCATTATCTTTGAAATCTGTAGACCAAGATGAAACTCCCAGCCTTGCTATTAACTAGCTGTGCAACCTTGAGCAATATTCTTTAACCTGAAAAATCTTCTTAAAAAAAAATTTTTTTAGCAAAATGAGACAGAAGAAAACCTCTAAAGTGGTTTCCAGGTTTGCATATGCTTCTTCATGTTCAGTACCATAACAGATATAAAATGATAGGACTGTAAACAAAAGCAATCAAACTGTAAGCAGAATGATGTCTGGACTGAAAGACAGCTTACATTTGTAGCCTCTCTAGAAAAACTAGAGATGTCATAGCAGCTTTTATGAGTGTGCTACAACATGAGTGCATGTCAAACTTGAAACAAACACATAATCTAATAGGCACTTTGGTTCTTCCTAGATATAAGTACCCACCTGTTCACCACAATGGAAAGCAGTCTTTTTTTTTTTTTTTTAAACTAAATTC
>PITA01017171.1:0-44146 GCA_004023965.1 Spilogale gracilis | reverse complement strand
TTTTTTTTTTTTTTTTTTTTTTTTTTTTTTTTTTTTTGGTAAGCAACCAGAGGCGGCTCTCCTTGAGGGTGAAGCCACCTCCCAGTCTTCCCTCCCCCTTTGCCATCCTCCCCACACCCTCATAGTTCCTTCCACCAGGTCCAGTGACAACTGGATGATGCAGCCTTGATAATCCAGAATGGATTCCAGAATGGGTAGCTGCATTCTTTTTCTGATGGCAGCAAGGACAATGTACCCCAGAATTATGCCCCCTTTGCTATTATTGTCCGCCTTCATTTTTTTAGTGAACGTCCTGGGAGGAGCCCCAGGACATAATCCGGACCGCACGACGAAGATGATATCAATACACAGTCTGTCGGAGCTGGAGCGTCTGAAGCTGCAAGAGACTGCTTACCACGAACTCGTGGCCAGACATTTCCTCTCTGAATTCAAACCTGACAGAGGTGAGCCAGCCCGGACAGTGGCGTCCCCGCCTTTGGGCGAGCGGACCCCCCGGGCGGGGCGGGCAGAGTCTGGGGTCCAGGAGGGTGGGAGGGGCTCGGGGTCGGGTCCCCGGGCGCCGGGACAACGGAGGAAGCGGGAGTTGAAGGGTGTTTGAATTGTGGGAGAGGTCAAGAGGAGTTGAGTTGGGTCGAGGCCTGAGGGGCTTGAGGGGCGGTCAGTCGGGCGGGCGGTGGCAGGGACAGCAGGTGGACAGAGGGCAGGTGAAGAGACTGACGCACCAGTTGCGGTGCGTGAAAGAGTCAGAGGGAGGTGGAGGCGCAGAGGGACACCCTGAGAAGGGACCGGGACTCACAGAGATGGCGCGCTCGAGAGACGGCGAGATAGGGAGATAGCGAGACACTGGGAGAGACACACGCCAATACCGGCTCAGACCCCGGGGGCTGTGCGGGCGCGGGAACGTGGGCGGGAGGTGCCGGGTGAGCGCTGCCCACCTCGGCCCGCTGTCGGTGAGCGAGTGGGACAAAGCCCTGTATAGGGTCCGAGCGTGTGGGTAGAGGGGCAGGGGTGCTCGCGGATCGGCAGCCCAGGGGAGGTGGGAGGGGGCGCGCGGGCCGAGGGGCGCCCCTGCGGCAGTGAAAAGTGCGGGGGGCGGCGGGCTGGCCAGGCGCACGCACAGCGAGCGGCCTGAGGGCGCCACGCGAGGGTAGAGGAGACCCCGCTGCGGGGGTCTGAGCGCCACGATGGCGCAAGTCGCCGTTTCTCGACCTGCGGCTCCAGGAGCCCACCACAGCCGGGGCGCGAGCGGGCCCGCAGTAACTTGGAGACCCCTACTTGCCGCCACGCCGCAGGCGGAGCCCCTCCCCTAGCCTGTTGCACGGTTGGCGTCTTAGAGCCGGCAATTGATGCTTCAAGCCTTGGTGTGGAGCTACTGCCGTGCTTGACATGGTGTGCGGTGCTCACGCGGCGCCTCCAATCGTCTGATGTGGTTATATTCGTCGAGACTCAGGTGTAGTAGATAGGCTTGGTCCCGTTATTAAACGGGGAAACTGAGGCTGGGAGAAAGCGCAACACTTTCAGCGTGCTGGACTGAACTGTTTGCCACCCCCCCCCTACAGATCAATACATTGCGATGTTTTTGACACTTATTAAACCCTTTTTGTGCGAGCGTGCGTGTCTTTTCTTTTTCTCTTCCCATAGCTCTACCTATTGACCGTCCAAACACCTTTGAGAAGTGGTTCCTGATTCTGAGAGGACAGCAGAGGGGTGAGGGACTCTCTTACTTTTCTTAGGAACTAAATGGGCTGCCCCCCCCCCATATTGTGTTCCTAGCTACGGGAGGCTGGTCGGTGCCCACTGCTTCTGGGGGCACTCCCCCCCCCCCGCACCCCCTAGGGGATGATTTCAGGAAATGGCGCATTAGCTGCAGGCACGGGGCGGTCCTAGCTGATCTGCCTAAGCCTTCCCGGTGCACCAGTTGGATCACCCAGAAGGAACTGCCCTCATTGCTTTGAGGATGTCACCCCCTGGCAGGACTTAAGGCAGGGACCCTGAGCATCGTCGGGTGGTTTGAGAGGAGCTGAGTCCTTCCGCCAAACCACTGCAGGGTCTTTTTGGCTCACTCCCCGGGGAGGGGCACTGCGGGCCTGGAGGGGTGGGGTTGGCTGCGGGCGGTTGCTGAGAGGAGTGCCACAACCCCTGCAGGTCCTCCAGATTTAAGCGCTGCGGAGGAGCGTTGACGTTTCTCATTCTTTCTCTCCCTGGCTCCCCAGTCGAATCACTCAAGACATTTGGCATTAGTCTGGAAGATGTGCTAGTGAATGAGCTTACCCGCCGAAAGCAACTTGAACTAACAGCCGCGATGCAGATTGAAGAATCCACGGGTCCGGCTGGGGTCCGTCGTCGTCGTCGTCGGGGAAACGTGGTGCAAAGGATGTTTGGCCGCATCAGACGCTTTTTCAGTCGCAGGCGCGATGAACCCTCCTTGCCCCAGGAGTTTACTCGCCGCGGGCGTCGAGTGAGTTAAACAGCCCTCCAGGGTTCAGGCGGTGGCCCTAACTGAGGCATCCAAAGATGCGGGGGGTGGAGCAGGAGGGTCAAGACTTGTGTCCTCAGAGGAAGGGGGAGTTGAACAGAACATGTTGGAGGGATGTAATTGGCTTGCCATGGAGAGACTGTCTCCTGCTATGAATATGATGCAATCCTCAGGAAGGTCTGAAGGGACCCTCCTGCCACCGCCCCCCCAATTTTTAAGATAGTCTTGTTTCTCCAAAGGGTGCAGTATCTGTCGACAGCCTGGCTGAACTGGAGGATGGGGCTCTTCTGCTGCAGACCCTGCAGCTTTCCAAGATTTCCTTTCCAACCGGGCAGCGACTTCTGGGATCCAGAAGGAAGATGAGCCTCAATCCGATTGCTAAACAAATCCCCCAGGTTGTTGAGGCTTGCTGCAGCTTCATTGAAAAACATGGTAAGGGGGCCTGGGAATGATGGTTAAATTAAGGTAGCACCTCCCCTTCTCGTTCCGCACCCGCACAGCCCCCCACCCCCACCCCGGGTCTGAGCCTGTATCTTCTTACCACCATCTTTAGAAGAATGGTGTTCTTTCCCTTTAATTGGGGAGAGAAAAGAGGTCCTGTGTTTGAGGATGGGAACATTCCCCTGCCACCAGCTGGGGTTTGGATATGGCTGGGGAGAGGGGAAACATGGTGGGGAAGGGGACTAGAGATACTTAACATCCCTTGGTCTTTTCTTTCAGGCTTAAGCACGGTGGGGATTTTCACGCTGGAATACTCGGAGGAGAGAGTGCGTGAGGTAAATTGGTTATGTTTACACTTATGTTCCCTGAGTGAGGAAAAACAGGTGTGTGTGTGTGTGTGGGGTCTTCCCCACAGACTTGAGAGGAGTTTCATACCTGGTGTGTGTGTGAGGGCAATCAAGGTCTTCTTTCTAGCTCCTCAGGCAGACTATATTGCCAGCTACCTCCACTGAAGCTTGAGACAGGAGGTGGCCTGTGGTGGCGAGGGAAGAGGGTCCATGTATTCTCTCGTTTTTTCCTAGCTCCGTGAAGAGTTTGATCAAGGTCTCGATGTCGTGTTCGATGACACTCAGAATGTGCATGATGTGGCTGCACTCCTCAAGGAGTTTTTCCGTGACATGAAGGACTCTCTGCTCCCAGATGATCTGTATATGTCCTTCCTTCTGACAGCAAGTGAGTCTTCTGTTCTCCCTTTTCAGGCAAGGAAAATAAGTAGTATGGGGATGTGAGGGTTTTGGGACAGAGCTCTGACTGCAGGACCTCAGGGAACTAAAACAGAATAAACGCCAGAAGATGAAAACACCTATCCACATTACTTTTGTTGCATCTCTTAATATTCCGTTGTAAGTCTATTGTTTGGAAATTTCCCTAGAGCTTCTTGAAGCTTTGTGTGCCCTCTCAGGGCAAAGAAGAATCTAGGTTTTATAGAAGGGGTTTGATTTTGATGGAGCACTTTCTTGCTTTTAGGGTTCCTGAGCTCATATACTTTGGGAATGAGCAAAGACAAGCTGCCTGGGTACCTTCTCTATAGCCTTCCTCAGTTTTCAAGCATCATCACATCTCTCTTGATATCAGGTTGTTACCTAGGCTAGCCCCCTGAGCCAGCCTTTGTTTTCTTTCTTCTAGCCCTAAAGCCACAGGATCAGCTTTCGGCACTGCAACTGCTGGTTTACCTGATGCCACCCTGCCACAGTGACACCCTGGAGCGTCTGCTGAAGGCCCTGCATAAAATCACTGAGAATTGCGAGGACTCCATTGGCATTGATGGACAATTGGTAAACAAACAAACAAAAAACCAAAAAACAAAACAAAAACAAAAAACCCCTCAAACAAACAAACAAAAAACTCTGAAAAAGAGTTATGAGAGTAGGAGGGGACATGTGTGGGAGTATATGAGAGAGACACATACACATACAGTAGAAAAGGGAAATAAGAACAAAAAATGACATTTATATTCATGTCATTTGCATCAGCACCTCAGAGTTGATCACCTTCTGCTTTCTTTTTCATAGGTTTTAGGCAACCGTATGACTTCCACCAATTTGGCTCTGGTGTTTGGATCTGCTCTCCTAAAGAAGGGGAGATTTGCCAAGAGGGAGTCCAGGAAGACAAGACTGGGGATTGACCACTATGTTGCTTCTGTGAATGTGGTCCGTGCCATGATTGATAACTGGGATATCCTCTTCCAGGTAAATGTAACCTCTGGACAAACTTAGTTCACAGCTTTCTCTTTCCTGTTCACAAGACAAGGAAGAGACGTACATGCATCTCTGAGGGTAGCCAAAGGAGGTAGCCACCAAATCTCCCAGAAATCCCTCCTGCATTAGCTGGTCATGGTACCCTCAGTCCTGGGTACCTGATAGAGATGAAGTTAAATTAAAAAATGTCGTATAATAAAGGCTAACATTGCTCATTTTACCCTCAGGTACCTCCCCATATTCAGAAGCTGGTTGCTAAGCGTGTGTGGAAATCCAGTCCTGAAGCCCTGGATTTTATCAGACGCAGGAATTTGAGGAAGATTCAGTGAGTGTTTTCTTGGTTTGTTTAAGCTTAGTCTGAAGCAGCATCACCTATGGGGGCTTCTAATTCCAGACCACCATCATGTTAGACAACCTAAGTATAAAAAGCTGACTTGCTGTTTCAAATTCATTCCCATCCAGGAGTGCACGCATAAAGATGGAAGAGGATGCTTTACTTTCTGATCCAGTGGAAAATTCTGCTGAAATCCGGGCTGCTGTTCTTGCTCAGAGCAAGCCCTTTGATGAAGGTCAGTTCCCTGCTGGAGGTCAGGCCCTTGGTGAAGGTCAGGCCCTTGGTGAAGGTCAGGCCCTTTCTGAAGGCCAGGTCCTTGCTGAAGATGAGCCCCTTGAGGAAGATGAGTCCTCTGAGGAAGATGTGTCAGTCCATGAAGAGCTGGTATTTGACTATCTCAATCAAGGAGTAGTCTTTGGGGAAGTTCAAGGTCTCGAGATCCCAAATGATTTTGGGATTCAAGGCCCACATCTCGAAGGCATCCCAGAGCTTGATGAAGAAGATGATGACAATGATGACGACGATGATGACGATGCCCTGAATTTTGACGATCTTCCTCCCCTTGAAGATATTCTAGACCCTGATGATGAAGTTCCTGAACTCATTGAAATCCCAGACTTTGAAGAAATACCATATTTTGATATGGCCCCAGACCCTGAAGGAGCCCTAGATGTGCAAGAAATCCCAAATCTTGGAGAAAACCCAAACCCTGACCTTGAAGAAGGACCAGATCTTGAAGACAATCAAAATCTTGACCTTGCAGAAATTTCTTATCTCCATGTAATCCCAAACAATGAAGAAGCCCCAGACACCAATGTAATCCCACACCACGCACATGCTTCAGGTAATGATGAAAACCCAGATTCTGAAGAAGATCCCAATCTTGAAGAGGTCCTAGCTCTTGATGAAATCCCAAATGATGAATCCTCAAATGCTGACGCAATTCCAGACCACAAAGAAGCCCCAGAGGTCAATGGGATTTCAGATTCTGATGACCTTGATTTTGAAGAGGTCCCAGCTCTTTACGTGGTGCCAAGCCCTAAAGAAGCCCCTGGGGGTCATGAAACCCTAAATCATGAAGAATCCCCAGAGGTTAATGGACTCTCAGACTCTGAAGAAGGTCCCCACCTTGAAAAGGTACCAACTGTTGATGGAGTCCCAAATGATGAAGAGACCTCAGATACTGAAGAAATTCCAGATCAGGAAGAAACTACAGAAGTCAATAGAATTGCAGGCTCTGAAGAAGACTCCAACCCTGAAGAGGTCCCAGCTCTCCATGTGGTAAAGAACCCTGAAGATGTGTCCGATTTTGATGAAATTCAAGACCAAGAAGAATCTTCAGATGTGTGTGGAGTCCCAAACAGTGAAGAAGCCTCGGATGCTGAAGAAATCCCAGGACATGAAGAAGCCTCTGATGTCAGTGGAACCCAGGACTCTAAAGAAAACCTCAATCTTGAAAAAGACTTAGTTCTTAATGTGGTTTTAGAGCCTGAGGATGCTCAAGTTCACAACGAAATTCCCAGTTCTCAGACAGAGCAAGCCAACACTTTTGAAGAGGATGAAGTTAGCAATTTGGCTCCAGAACCTGAAGAAGTCTCCATTCTCAGCACAATTTCAGACCCTCAGCCAGACCTGGCCACCAGTCTTGAAGAAATCATGAATGTGGAAGCTGTCCTGATGCCTAACAGTCTTGACTTCAAAGAAGTTTGGAGTCTAAAGGCAATCCATAAAGAAGATGCAGATGTTACATTTCCTGTAGATACCACCCTCCTTAAAAACAAGTCTCAACCTGGTCAAGTCATGAACCACAACTCCTCCCCAGAGTCACTGATGACCGACATCTGCTTTCTCCCCTCCATGAAGTACTGTAAGCTTCCAGCTCCAGCTTTGTTACTCATTTGCTTAGTGAAATTAGTCAGGCTGCTTATAGGGTGGTGGTGGTTGTTAGGAGGCCGCCCTCTTCCCCGCATTCCTGGTGGTATTGTCAGTTTTCTCTGAGCACGGGGTATCTGTCTCACATTTTTTGTTCTCTAACTCAGCTCTACCCCAACTCCTTCCACAGTGGGCTTAACTTTAGAGATCTATATTCTACTGTTAGGCTGCAGTTTCCTTAATATGTCAAATGGGGATACTCATTCCTATCCTAACGTCTTGCCTCATATTGTGTTTGAAAGTCTAAATTAGGTCTTAGTTCCTTGGGTGCTGTGCAAAATATGAAGTCTAGAAACATAGGAGTTAACATTATTACTATTTTCCAGGTTCCTCTGAGGAGACAGCTCTGCCTCCCGGCACAGCCCGTTCCTATGACGATGAGGAAGGAGCCAGTAACCTCCCCATTCCGGAGCAAGACCGCCCATTACTCCGTGTGCCCCGGGAGAAGGAGGCCAAAACTGGCATCAGCTACTTCTTTCCTTAGATGGTTTTCCTTCTATAAGGCGCCGGACAGGGGAAAAGGGTGGGGTAGAACTGGGATGTCACAGGAAACATTGAGGAGAATGTTGAAGGTAAAGATCTGAGGGTAAGAAGGATTTCCACCTGATGCTCGGGTCAGGCTGAGAATTCCAAACACACCGCCAGCCCCTTCACTGGGGATGTTTGGTCCCTTTAGCCAGTAAAAGCAGAGATGTTTCCGTGTCATGCCCAGGCTCCCTGGTGCTACCTTGCCTTTCTCTTTTACCCCCGATCCTGGCTTTTCCACACTGCAGCCCTTCCTTTAATTGATGTGACATTTGTGGTAAATACCTTGTCCCAGAGAAGCTCACAAATCTCGAGGTGCTTTCCCTTCCCCCAAAAGGGAATTGCATGTTTTTCCTGACTTTCCTTCCCTCCTCCCAAGAGTTCAATTGAAAACGCCCTCAAGAGGCATGCTAGGACGTAGGTCAGCCTACTGACAGCTGACAAACAATTACTGCTAAACCATGTCACACAAACTCAGCCATATCCCCGCAGCAATTCCACCACCTCAGGATTTCCTCCCCCCAAATTATTTAGACCAATGGCTCATCCAACAGCCACTCCCAAAATTCTGTGCAATTTGGCTCAGGTTATGCTAACAGGGAAACCTCAAATGTAAGCCTAACTAGCTTTCTGGGATCAAAAGTTAGAGGAAAAAATTGATTTTATTACCTAGATCTGTTTTACAGACAACCGGAGTTAACATCCTGTTGTCAGCAAAACAGCTAGTTAGGAAGAAACACATAGTTCCAAGTAGCTAATGTCACTTGATTACAAATGTTCTTAACTATCGTCTCTGTAGTTCCTCTATGCAGGGCGGTACAAATTTGCGGGACATGTTCTGGTAACACAGATATGGGTTATGTATGACATCCAGAATTATAGCTGATATTGATGGGTAACAGCTGCTAAGGTCCGTAGAATGAAGAATGTATTGTATTGAGGGATAGAAATTGATCACACAGTGCGTAACAACCGCAGAGCTCGAAGATTTGTGATTGTTAAAACTTCTCTGGCATTTAATCATTAATAAACATCTGTATTGTGACAGCAACATATTCATGGTTTACTGTGTGTGTGTGTGTGTGTGTGTGTGTGTGTGTGTGTGTGTGTGTCTTTTTTTAATTTGAAAATGGTGTTGGTGAGTTGGGAAGTTCTGATTGGAGCTGAAGAAGAAAGAGGTAGGAAGAGGAATAAAGGAGAGGGGGCGACATGGAATCATCAGATGGAGAGGAATGGAATAAAGCAGAGGAGGGGAGATATGGAATAAAAGGGAGGGGTGTTGGGGAATAACTGGGTGAGATCACATGGAATAAAGGGGAGGGGTAATGAATACAGATGAAGGATGTTGTGGAATTAAGGGGTGGAGGTGATAGGGACAAAAGAGCAGGGGTGATGGGAAATAAAGAAGAGTTGATGGGGTATGAAGGGGAAGGGTGATATGAGATAAAGGGATGGATGTGATGGGGACAAAGGGAGGGTATGGGCGATAAAAAGCAGGAGTGATGCAGAATTAAGAGGCGGTGATAGAGAATAATGGGGAAGAGTGAGTGACATGGAATAAAGGGGAGAGAGGTATGGGATAAAGAGGAAGAGGGTGATGAGCAGGGAAAAGGAGTAACATGGAAGAGAGGGGAAGAGCTGTGGTTGGATACAGAGAATGGAAAGTTAAAGTAGAATAAATAGATAAAAGGGAGGAGTGATGGGGAATAAAGAGGCAGAGGTGATGAGGTATGAAGGGGAAGGGTGTTGTGGGATAAAGGAGAGGGCATGATGTGGGATAAAGGGGTTGATGTGATAAGGACAAAAGGGAAGTTAGAGGGAGTAAAAAGCAGGGGTGATGGGGAATAAAGAGGCAGTGGTTGAAAATAAAGGGGGTGGGTGACATGAAATAAAAGGGAGGGGGAAGGGGATTAAAGGGAAGGATGATACAGAATAAAGAGGAGGAGGTGGTGGGGTATGAAAGGGAAGGGTGTTGTGCAATAAAGGGATGTAGGTGATGGGGACAAAAGGGGGTTTATGGGGGGTTCGAAGGGGGGGTGATGGGGAATAAAGAGGTAGAGGTAGAGGGAAGGTGACCTGGAATAAAGGGGGAGGACACAGGACAAAAGGGAGAGGTTATGAGAAATAAAAGGGAGGGAGGGGTGACATGGAATAAAGAGGGAATGTGGGATAAAGAGGAAAGAGGAGTAAAAAGGAGTAAAATGGAAGATGGGAATAAGTGTAGGTGAAGAGTTAAAGTAGAATAAATGGTTAAGGAAGAATGAAGTAGGGGAAAGAATGAAGCTTAAGAGGAGGGCCTCTAAAGGGGGAAAGGAGGGGAATAAAGGTCCCTAGGTATTCTTAACTGAGAAATTCCCCTTGGACCGGTAAAAAATGAAAACCTGAAATCATCTGGAAATCTATGACTTTTAGGGGTAAGAGAAGAACATGTAGCTGTTTGATTGATGGGACATCCAACCCTTCTTGAAAACTTAAGACTTCATGACATGCATGGAAACTTCCCATATCTGGGACAGGGCCCCAGAAAGTGAAATCTTGTGTATTATTTATTTTTGTACAGTCTGCTTTAGGACATATCCTTGCATAGGGTTTTACATAGGGCAGAAATGTCATTTGGTTTCCTCCCATAATAATTATAATCATTATTATGATGATAGTTGACACAATATTGAGTTCTTCCAAAGTGTCTGCCCCTGGGTCTGAAGCTTTACATGCTTCATTTTATTTAATATTCACCACTCTATGAGATACGTGCCACTGTAAGCCTCATTTTTGTCTTGAAGAAAATGAGATACAGAGAGGTCAAATAATCTGCCCAAATGACACACCTGGTTAGTGGAAAACAGTCAGTCTCCAAAGCTGGAGTGTTTAACCACTAGATTGTGCTGGGCCACCTATTTTAGAATTCTTCCTCTGACAAGAAGTTGCACAGTGATATCTTTGGGCAGTTTTTTGGATGGGATTTGCACTTCAACAAGCAAGTTTCATGTTCTTTTCTCCTAGGTCCTTTCACTCTAGATAGGACAAGGTTTTAGACAATAACTGCTATGTCAGGTGTACCCTAGTGTTTGTATGTAAGGCCCATAGATATTAAAGCCAGTGGGAAATATAGAGCTCATGCATTCCAACTCTTTTGCTATATAAATGGTCACACAAAGGCTTCTATTGGGAAACAACTTGCTTGAGGTCAGAGATCTGGATTAATATTCAGATAAACATTCTGACTGCCATACTCAGAACGTCATGGGACTAAAACAGTAAAATATGTCCCCAGAAGAGTTTGCCTGTTCTTTCCCCACTCAGCTTAAAAACCAACACACAAGGTGCACCTAGGTGACTCAGTTGTTAAGCATATGCCTTCGGCTCAGGTCATGATCCCAGGGTCCTGGGATCAAGCCCTGCATTGGGGTCCCTGCTGGGCGGGAAACCTGCTTCTCCCTCTCTCACTACCTCTTCTTGTGTTCCCTCTCTCACTGTGTCTCTCTCTGTCAATAAATAAATAAAATCTTAAAAAACACACCCACTGTTTTCCACCTTGCATTCCCACCAACACTGACCAGCCAGATAGTAAGCAGGAAAGTACATTATTTCAAACCATTTCCTTTACTTCCTGGCCTTCCCTGAAACCAGGTTTTTCCCTGATCTTCGTGTTTCCCTTACTTTCCTCCCCAGTGCTGACTGCTAACCAGAGGGTTTGAGCTGAGAGTGGTGAGTAGGTGTGGGTATTATCTCCACTCTTCTCCATACTCTAAGGGCAATTTCAATAGGCTTCTTCAACACTCCAAGTCCTGCCCTCATCCTACATGGACCTCAACAATAACCACACGGAAGACCCATCCCATACACTTTGGCTTCACCACTCTGACCTTTTTCTTCTTAGCACTTCAACTACCCCAGCCACTTGTCATCACTGAGCATGACTGGACTTCTGAAGACTCAAGTTCAATATCCCACTGTGACTCAAATTTCCTAACAGTGGTTGGGTCCTGTGTCATCTGCTATTTGACCTCATTGAGGGGCCCAATACCTCAAGCTCTTCCTTTCCCCTTTAGTTATTTTCTTATCCAGCCAGATGTCAAGGCATATTGATTTATAACACAACGTCTTCAACCCCTTGCCCTTCAAATACCACATCTGTGCTAGTTAGTCTCAGGTTTGAGGTCCTCTGAAAATCTGATCTCTTTGATCTCATAATGACCGCTGTGAGAAAAAGGAGTAGCACTCCACATATTGGTGCATCTAATAGTTAGAATTTCCAACCTGAGCTGATTCCTCAGGCCACTCAGCTATCTTTTCACATGCCCATGTCACCTCCTTCTCTAATTCTCTGCTCATTCTTACTCCATTTCTACACTATTCCCATTAAATAAGAGCCCTTTTAACTCTAACTCACCTCAAACACGTCCTCTCTTCTGCTTTTTCTCTGGTTTTCTTTCCTCTTCTTCTTTCTTTAGGTAGGAGCTTACATTCTGTTTTTCTCTTTTCTAATGTAAACAAACATTCGGCATTTTCACAGTGTACCACAAGTTTTGATATGTCATATTTTCATTCTGTTCAATATATTTTTTATTTCCCTTGAGACTTTCTCCTTGACTCGTGGATTATTTAGGTTAGTTTCATTTCCAAGTGTTTTAAAAATTTTCTGTTATCTTTCTGCTATTGATTGATTTGTGGTGCTGCCTGGCTTACCTGTTGTAGGTGGGACTTCCATTTGATCTAGAGGAAGAATGAGCCTTCCTGGGTAACCTTTTCTTGCTAAAATGAAGCTGGAATTCAGGAATTGGCAGGCCTGGGTCACCTCTTTCTGTTGGGTGAGAAGACAGGATGTCGTGATACTGTCCTGTTCCTCCAGTCTTGGGATCTCAAACCAGTATAGTACACCTTCCTCTTTCATCTTTCAGAATTCTCCTTTAGTTTGCTCTGAAGTTATCTGCAAGGTTTATAGTTGTACTTAGTAGGAAGGAGCTTGGGCAAAAAGATCCATGTGATCTTGTCCTGAGTGGAAGTCTCCTGGATGTATTTTTTAAAAATGTATTTAAATATAATTTCCATTTATACAATCTATAATTTAGCGTCACAATTCAATATTTAAGTGTATTCACAGAATTGTGCAACCATTGTCATAATTTTTTTAATTCTATTTTCAACACTCCAAAAGGCAACTACATACCAATTGACAGTCACTATCCTCCCTTTCTCCAAGCCTAGGCAGCCATTAAACTGCTTTCTGTCTCTGTAGACTTTTCCTACTCTGGACATTTCATGTAAATGGAATCACAGAATGTGTGATATATTGTGCTTGGTTTCTTTCATGTAGCGCATCATTTTCCAGTTTCATCCATATGATAGCATGCATCAGTACTTCATTCCTTTTTAATACCAAATAAAATTTTATTATATGGATGTACCATATTTAATTTGCACATACTTACTAAATAAAATTTTTCATATTTTGCCCTATCCTTTGGTCTCATGTATCTGTCCAAATCTTCTGCCTATTTTTGACTGAGATTTTTGATAGAGATTTGAAAACTTTTTATACATTCTGGATTATTTCTTTTCCAGTCTGTGACTTACCTTTCATTCTCTTAACAGAATCTTTCAAAGAGCAGAAGTTTTTTATTTTAGTGAAGTTCTGATCATCGTGTTAAAAAAAATTTAACATGGGATCTTGGTGTCATTTGTAAAAATGTTTGCCTACCCCCAAATCATTAAGCATTTCTCCCAAAGTGTGCACTATAGTGAGAAGATGAGGAGCCTGGGGCACAAAATTTGAGGAGGATCTCACTTGAAAAGTTGTGCAAATCCCAGAGAGTGAGGAGATACTTCTTCAATTTTACACCCTAGGCCCCCACTGTTTTCTGGTATGTTTATTCCAGTAAGTTTTATAGTTTTATTCATCCAATCATCAGTTGAAAGCCATATGGGTTGTTTCCCCTTTTTCTTATCATAAATAATGCCGCTATGAAATATATGTACAAATTTTTGTGTGAAGACATGGTTTTATTTTTCATAGGTATTTTACCTAGGAAGGGAGTTTCTAGGGCATGTGGTAAACTATTTTTAACATTTTTGAGAAACTTTCAAACTTTTTTTCAGACATAGCAAACATATTTTAATGTGTAGTTTTCCAGTTGTGAACATATAGCTAATATTCTAAGTAGAATTTATTATTCTAAGTGAAATAAGTCAAGCAGGGAAAGGCAATTATCATATTGTTTCACTCATATGTGGATCAGTTTTTTTTTTTCCAGAGTAACCACACTGATTTACATTCCTACAAGTGATGCATGAGATTTCCAATTTCTTTACATCCTTGCCAGCCATTTTTATTTTATTTTTTTAATTTTAATTTTCTTTTTTTTTCAGTGTTCCAAGATTCATTGCCCATGCCCCACACCCAGTGCTCCATGCAATAGGTGCCCTCAGTAGCCACCACCAGGCTTTTTTATTACAGCCCTCCTATTGGTGTGGATCAAATCTCATTGTGGTTTTGATTTGCATTTCTCCAAAGTCTACTGATGCTAATCAGTTTAATACATCATATTAAGAAAATAAGGGCGCTTGGGTGGCTCAGTGGGTTAAGCCTCTGCCTTCGGCTCAGGTCATGATCTCAGGATCCTGGGATCGAGCCCCGCATCGGGTTCTCTGCTCAGCAAGGAGCCAGCTTCCTCTTCTCTCTCTGCCTGCCTCTCTGCCTACTTGTGATCTCTCTCTGTGTCAAATAAATAAATAAAATTTAAAAAAAAGAAAATAAAAATAAAAATTATTTTCTATGAGTTTGATGTTTTTAGATTCTAAGTATAAGTGAGATCATACAATATTTGTCTTTCTCTGTTTGACTTATTTCACTTAGTGTAATGCCCTCAAGGTGCTCCCTGTGTTGTTGCAAATGGCAGGATTTCCTACTTTTCTTATGGCTGAATTTATATATATATATATGTATATATATGTATATATATACATATATATAAAATTGTTAATATTATATGTAATTTAATATATTTTTAGTTTTATATGTATTATAGATATTTTTAGTTTTCAGTAGTCTTGCCTTTCTGTCGGATTTATCTGTAAGCCTTTCACATTTAGAACATTTATCTCCCTGTAAAAGAAAACTTAAACACATTTATAGTCACTCCCCATTTCTCTTTAGCCCTCAGCTCTAGGCAATTACTAATCAAAGCTCTGTCTCTATAAATTTACCTATTGCAAACATTCTCTATATAGGGAACCTCATAAAATGTGTTCTTTGTGACTGCATTCTTTTACTTCACATAATGTTTTTAAAGCTGACCCATATTGGATTATATATAAGTACTTGATTCCTTTTCTATATCATGGACATACCGTATTTTATTTATCCCTTCACTAGCTTATGGACATTTGGATTGTTTCCACTTTTGACTGCTGTGAGTAATGTTACTATGAACATTTTAGTACAAATTTTTGTGTGGACATATGTTTTTATTTCTCTGGGGTCAATACATAGGAGAGGAATTTGGGGGTCAAGTAGAAACTCTATGTTTAATACTTTGAGGAAATGTCACACTGTTTTCCAAAGTAGCTGCATCATTTTCCCACCCCACCAGCAATGTATGAGGTTTCCAATTCCTTCACATTTTTACCAATATTGTAATTTCTTTGTCTTTTTAAATTACAATCATCCTGGTAGGTACGAAATGACACTTCATTGTGCTTTTGACTTACATTTCCTTAATGATTTATGATACTGATCATCTTTTCATGTGTTTATTTGCCATTTATGTATATTCTTTAAAGAAATGTCTTTTTAAAGTCTGCCTATTTATATATGAATATATTTTTTGTTTCAAGTTTTTATTTAAATTCTAGCTAGTCAGGAACCCTTGGGTGGCTCACTTTTTTAAGCAACTGCCTTTGGCTCAGGTCATAACCGTGGAGTCCCAGGATGGAGTCCCATGTCTGGCTCCCTGTTCAGCTGGGAGTCTGCTTCTCCTTCTGAGCACCCCCAACTTCTTGTTCTCTCTGTCTCTCTCATATAAATAAAAATAAATAAATAAACAAACAAATAAACAAATTCTAACTAGTCAACATACAGTGCAATATTATTTTAAGGAGTAAAGTTTAGGGATTCATCACTTATGTACAACATCCAGTGCTCATTACAACAAACATCCTCCTTAATACCTATCACCCCACCCCCTGCAACCCTCAGTTTGTTCTTTATAGCTAAGAGTCTATTTTATGGTTTGCTTCTCTCTCTGTTTTCCTTTTTTCTGTTTATCTGTTTTTTTCTTAAATTCCACGTATCAGTGAAATCATATGGTATTTGTCTTTCTCTGATTGACTTACTTCATTTAGCATAATACACACTTTAGTTCCATCCACGTTGTTGCAAATGGCAAGATTTCATTCAAATAGTGTTGGAAAAACTGGACAGCAACATACAGAAGAATGAAACTGAACCACTTTTTTTATACTATACACAAAAATAAATTCAAAATGGATTTTAGAAAATCTAAATATGAGACAGGAAGCAATAAAAATCCTAAAGAACACAGGCAGAAACCTCTTTGACCTCAACTGTAGCAACTTCTTACTAGACATGTTTCCAGAGGCAAGGAAAACAAAAACAAAAATAAACTATTGGGACCTCATTAAGGTAAAAACTTCTGCCCCGAGAAGTAACAATCAACAAAACTAACAGGCAACCTTCAGAATAGGAGAAGATATTTGTAAATCACACAACTGATAAAAGGTTAGTATCCAAAATCTATAAAGAACTTATGAAACTCAACACCCAATAAACAGATAAGCCAGTTAAGAAATGGGAAGAAGATAAGAATAGACATTTTTTCCAGGGAAGACATCCAGATGGCTAACAGACCATGAAAATATGGCCAACATCACTCATCATCAGGAAGATACAAATTAAAACTACAATAAGATACTTCACACCTGTAAGAATGGCTAAATTTAACGACATAGGAAACAACAGGTGTTAGCAAAGAGGCAGAGAAAGGGGACATTTATTGCAGTGTTAGTGGGAATGCAAACTGATGCAGCCACTGTGAAGAACAATATGCAAGTTCCTTAAAAATTAAAAATAGAACTATCCTACGACCCAGCAAATGCACTACTAGGCATTTACCCAAAGGAAATAAAAAGTGCTGGTTCGAAGGGGCACATGCATTCCCATGTTTATAGCAGCATTATCTACAACAGTCCAAAAGTATACACTGGTGTGTGTGTGTGTGTATATTGCATATATATATATTCAATGGAATATTTTGCATATATATATATGCAATGGAATATTTTATATTATTTTATTTCCCTTTTTATTATTGAGATGTAAGTATTCTTTTTATGAGATGTAAATATTCTTTATAAATACTAGATACAGGTATCTTATAAAAATATGAATTTCATGTGTTTTTCCCAAGCTATGTATGGGTTATCGTCTCACATTTATAATACACTTAACATTACAAAAGTTTTTAGTTTTGATGGTCTATTTTATTTGTTTTATCTTTTGTCACTTGTACTTTATTTTCATATATTTTTTACAGTATAGAAAACCACATTTATTAAGTACTCATTCTCTTTCCAGGAGTGCTGTTATGTACTTTACATATATGGTCTTATTTAATTTTTTAAAAAACCCTCATTAATTAAAAAAATACCTTTTACAAATGGAGGACCAAGATTCAGGAAGATAACTAATTTGCTCAAAATCATAAGGATAGCAAGTGATTAAACTGGAAGTCAAAAATCAATAGATATTCAGTTTAATTTCTGCCAAATCCATCTAAATGTTTTAGAAGATCTTTTATTGGTCTATGTGTCTGTTTCTGTGCCAATACCATGCTGTCTTGATGATCACAGCTTTTTTTTTAATTGTTACTAAAAATTTTTTTCCAGTGTTCCAAGATTCATTCCCCATTCCCCACACCCAGTGCTCCACGCTTTAGGTGATCACAGCTTTTTAATAAAGCTTGAAATCAGGCAACGTGATGCCCCCAGTTTTGTCTTTCTTTTTCAACATTTCCTTAGCAATTCGGGGTCTTTTCAGGTTCCATATAAATTTTAGATTTGTTTCTTCCTGCACTTTGAAAATTGTTGGGGGAAATTTGATCAGGATGGCATTGAAAGTATAGACTACTCTGGGCAGTATAGACATTTTAACAATGTTTATTCTTCTGATCGATGAGCATGGAATGCTCTTCCATCTTTTTGTGTCTTCTTTAATTTCTTTCATGAGTGTTCTGTAGTTCCTCGAGTACAGATCTTTAACTTCTTTGTTTAGGTTTATTCCTAGGTATCTTATGGTTTTTGGTGCTATGGTAAATTGTGATTTCCTTTTCTATATTTTCATTGTTAGTGTATAAGAACACAACTGATTTCTGTGCATTTACTTTGTATCCTGCCACATTACTGAATTCTTGTATGAGTTCCAGTAGTTTAGGGGTAGAGTCTTTTGGGTTTTCCATATAAAATATTATGTCATCAGCGAAGAGAAAGAGTTTGACTTCTTCTTTGCCAATTTGAATACTTTTCTTTCTTTCTGTTGTCTGATTGCTGTTGCTAGGACTTCTACCACTATGCTGAATAATAGTGGCGAGATGGGTATCCTTGTCTTCTTTCTGAGCTCAACAGAAAGGCTGTCAGTTTTTCCCCATTGAGAATGATATTTGCTGTGAGTTTTTTGTAGATAGATTTTATGAGGTTGAGGAATGTCTCCTCTATTCCTATATTTTGAAGGGTTTTAATCAGGAACAGATGCTGTATTTTGTCAAATGTTTTTTCTGTATCAACTGAGAGGACCATGTGGTTCTTCTGTCTTCTCTTATTGATTTCTTCTATCACACTGATTGATTTGCAAATGTTGAACCACCCTTGCATCCCAGGGATATATCCCACCTGGTCGTGGTGGATAATCTTTTTAATGTACTGTTGTATCCTATTAGCTAGGATCTTGTTAAGAATCTTGGCATCCATGTTCATCAGGGAAATTGGTCTGAAATTGTCCTTTTTGATGGGGTCTTTGCCTCGTTTGGGGATTCAAGTAATGCTAGCTTCATAGAAAGAGTTTGGAAATTTTCCCTTCTGTTTCTATTTTCTGAAACAGCTTCAGGAGAATAGGCATTATTTCTTCTTTGAATGTTTGGTAGAATTCCCCAGGGAATCTGTCAGGTCCTGGGCTCTTGTTTTTTGGGAGGTTTTTGATCACTGCCTCAATGTCATTATTATATATTGGTCTGTTCAGGTTGTTAATTTCTTCCTGTTTCAGTCTTGGAAGTTTATAGTTTTCCAGGAATGCATCCATATTTTCTAGGTTGTTTAACTTATTGGCATATAACTGTTGATAGTAATTTCTGATGATTGTTTCCATTTCCTTGGTGTTACTCATGATCTCTCCCCTTTCATTCATAATTTTATTAATTTGTGTCCTCTTCCTTTTCTTTTGGATTAGTTTGGCTAATAGTTTAATTTGTTGTTGATTTTCCCATTCTTTAAGGTATAAAGAGAGTTGGTTTATTTGGGATTTTTAAATTTTTGGGGGGAGAGGCTTGGATGGCTATGTATTTTCCCCTTAGGACCGCCTTTGCCATAGCCCATAGGTTTTGGATCCATGTATCTTCATTCTCATTGGTTTCCATGAGATGTTCAAATTCTTTGATTTCCTGGTTGATCCAAACATTCTTGAGCAGGATAGTCTTTTGCTTCCAAGTATTTGAATTCCTTCTGAACTTTTTATTGTCATTGAGTTCCAGTTTCAAGGCATTGTAGTCAGAGAATATGCAGGGAATAATCTCAGTCTTTGGTATCAATTAAGCCCTGATTTGTGACCTAGTATGTGGTCTATTCTGGAGAAGTTCCATGTGTACTCGAGAAGAATGAATATTCTGTTGTTTTAGGGTGGAATGTTGTGAATATATCTATGAGATCCATCTGGTCCAATGTGTCATTCAAAGCTCTTGTTTCTTTGTTGATTTTCAGTTTAGATGATCTGCCCAGTGCTGAGAGTGGCATGTTAAGATCTCCTACAATTAATGTATTCATATCAATATGACTCTTTATTTTGCTTAACAGTTGGCTTATGTATTTGGCTGCTCCCATGTTGGAGGCATAAATATTTACAATTGTTATGTCTTCTTGGTGTACAGACCCTCTAAAGAATGATGTAGTGTCCTTCTGTATCTCTGACTACAGTCTTTAGATTAAAATCCAAATTGTCTGATATGAGAATCGCTACCCCAACTTTCTTTTGAGGTCCATTGGCACAAAAGATGTTTTTCCATCCCTTCACTTTCAGTCTGGATGTATCTTTAGATTCAAATGTGTCTCTTGTGGACAGCATATGGACGGGTCCTGTCATTTTATCCAGTCTGCAACCCTGTGCTGTTTTATTGGAACATTTAGGCCACTCACGTTGAGAGTGATTATTGAAAGATATGTTTTTATTGACATCATGCTGCCTGTGAAGTTCTTGTTTCTATAGAATGCCTTTGTAAATTTTTGTTCTGTGTCACTCTTGGGTTTGTTCCTCTTTTATACAACCCTCCCTTAATATTTCTTGTAGTACTGGCTTGGTGGTCACATAATATTTTAGAGGAGAACATAGGCAGTAACCTCTTTGACATCAGCCACAGCAAGTTCTTTCACGTCTCCAAAGGCAAAGGAAACAAAAGCGAAAATGAACTTTTGGGACTTCATCAAAATAAAAAGCTTCTGCACAGCAAAGGAAACAGTCAACAAAACAAAAAGGCAACCCACAGAATAGGAGAAGATATTTGCAAATGTCACTACAGACAAAGGGCTGATATCCAAGATCTATAAAGAACTCCTTAAACTCAACAACCAAAAAAAAAAAAAAAGATGATCACATCAAAAAATGGGCAGGAGACATGAAGAGGCACTTCTCCATAGAAAACATTCAAATGGCTAATAGACACATGAAAAAATGTTTGTCATCACCAGCTATCAGGGAAATTCAACTCAAAACCACATTAAGATACTACCTTACACCAGTCAGAATGACCCAAATTAACAGGACAGGAAACAACAAGTGTTGGAGAAGATGTGGAGAAAGGGGAACCCTCTTATGCTGTTGGTGGGAATGCAAGTTGGTGCAACTGCTTTGGAAAACGGTCTGGAGATTCCTTTAAAAATTAAAAATAGAGCTACTCTCTGACCCTGCAATTGAACTAAGGGGTATTTGCCACAAAGATACAGATGTAGGGAAAAGAAGGGCTATATGTACCCCAATGTTCATAGCAGCAATGGTCACAACTGCCAAACTGTGGAAAGAGCCAAGTTGCCCTTCAACAAACGAATGGATAAAGAACATGTGGTCCATATATACAATGGAATAGTACACCTCTATCAGAACGGGTGAATATCCAACTTTTGTAGCAGCATGGACCAGATTTGAGGGATTATGCGGAGTGACATAAGTCAAGCAGAGAAACTCAAGTATCATATGGTTTCACTTACCTGTGGAGGATAAGGAGTAATAGGGAGGACAGTAGGAGAAGGAAATGAAGTGGAGTACATAAGGGAGAGAGATGAAACATGAGAGACTTTGGACTCAGAAACAAACTGAGGGTCTTGGAAGACAGGGGGGTGTGGGGATGGGTCAGCCTGGTGGTGGGTATTGAGGACAGGAATTGCATGGAGCACTAGGTGTGGGGCATAAACAATGAATCTTGGAACACTGAAAAAATAAAATAATGTAATAAAAAAGAGGAAAAAAGGAAGACTCTTATTTTTAAAAAATCACTTACGGATGGGGATTAAGAGTACATTTATCATAATGAGCAATGAGTAATGTATAGAATTGTTTAATCACTATATTGTACACCTGAAAGTAATATAATACTGTTTGTTAACTACACTGGAATGAAAATTTAAAAATAATTAAAAAAAACAAACAAAAAATAACAACCAGTGAACATAAAAATCATAAGAATTAAACCTTACATTTTCCTCTAATAGTTTTGTAGTTTTATTTTATGTTTATGTATGTGATCTATTTGAGTTAGTTTTTTTTTTTTTTGAGTTAGTTTTTGTGTAGGGTGTGAGGTAGTATTTTAATTTCATTCTTCTGTACATGAATATTTGGCTGTCCCAGTAGCATTTGTTGAAGAGACTATTCTAGGCCTATTACTTTGTCTTGGAATCCTCATCAAAATCAGTGGACCATATGTGTAGAGTTATTTCTTGACTCAATTTTTTTCCATTGATCCATATATCTATCTTTATATAAGAATCGTACTCTTTTAATTAATGTAACTTCATAGTACGCTTTGAAAATGGGAATTGTGAGTTGTCCAACTTAGTTCTACTTTGTCAAAATTGTTTTGGCTGCATTGAATACATTGCATTATCACTTAAATTTTATGATGATATTGTAAAATTCTAAAAAGCAGCCAGTCGAATTTTGATGGGGATTGTGTTGAATTTGTATATTGATAACAATGTTATGTATTCCTACCCATGAATATGGAACATCTTTCCATTTATTTAGATCTCTTTTAATTTCTTTCATCAATGTTTTCTAGTTTACAGAGCATGTAACTTACATGTTTTTTGTTAAAATTCATTCCTATGTATTTCTTACTTTTGGTACCATTGTAGATGGAACTGATTTCTTAATTTCATTTTCAGATTTTTCATTATTTGTGTGTGCAAATAGAATTGAAATCTGTGTCATCTTTTTGTGACAACTAATTTATTCATTTCAAGATTTTTTGTGTATTTCATAAGCCTTTCTGTATATAATATGTCATCTAAATTATATATGACTTTACTTCTTATTTTCCAATCTAGATGAATTCGATTTTATTTTCTTATCTAAATGTCCTAGATTGTACCTTACTACAATGTTGTGTAAATGTGTAAGAATGGATGTCTGGTGTTGTTCCTGATCTTAGACTGAAACTTAGAGTCTTTCACCATTAAGTAAGGTATTAGTTGGGGTTTTTCATAGATGTCCTTTCTCTGGGGCATCTATTGAGGAAGTTCCTTTCTGTTTCTAGTTTTTTTGCGTGTTGTTAGCATGAATGAATGTGGGATTTTATCAAATACTTTTTGTTCATCTATTGAGATGGCCATGTGGTTTTTGTCTTTTATTCTGTAAATATGGTATATTGCATTGATTCAATTTTGGAATGTGAACTAAGTTTGCATTCCTAGGAATATACAACTTACATCCAATATTCCATATTCCTTTGTATATGTTTCTGGATTCAGTTTTGCTAGCATTTTGTTAAGGAATTTTTTTCCCCACATTCATAAAGAATATTGTTCTGTAGTTTCTTTTCTTAGGTTGTATTTTTATGGTTTTAGTATGAGAGTAATATGGGTCTCAGTATTAGTTGGAAAGAGGTGATTCTTTTTCAGTTTTTGGAAGAGTTTGAAAAGGATTTATGTTGACTCTTTAAAAAAATACCTTTTTAACTTTAAAGAAGTTTGATGGTATTCACCAGTGAAACTATTTGGTCTTGGGCTTTGATTTATAATGAGTCATTAATTACTAATTCAATCTCTTCACTCTTAAGCATCTATACATATTTCTCTATTTCTTACTGAGTCATTTTCACTGGTTTGTGTTTTTCTAGGTATTTGTTTATTTTATCTTATTTATCTAGTTTGTTGGCATAAAACTGTTCATAATATTGTCTTCTCATAGTAATCCCCTTTATTTCTATAAGGTAGGTAGTAATATCCTCACTCTTACTCTTTAGTAATTTGAGTCTTCTTTTTTTACCTCTTGGTCATTCTTCATCTTTACATGGAATAAAAGTTTGGTTTTGTTTTTCTATTAAAAATTGCTTTCTGCTCTAATCCTTATTTATCTTTTCCTCCTATTTGTTTCTTTTTCCAGTGTCTGAAGGTGGAAGTTTAGGTTGTTCATTTGAGATTTTACTTCTTTTTCATTGTGCATTTTACATCTCTCAATTTCCCTTTAAGATCTACTTTCACGGCATTTTAAATGTTTTTAATTGATAGTCTACGTTTTCTTTTTAGAAGTTTAAGTTTGCAGGGAAAAAATGAGTAAAAAGTACAGAGATTCGATTTGCCCCTCAAACCAGCCTCCCATTTCCCCTATATTTACTTTTTAAGATTTATTATTTTGTGTGCGTGTATGAGAGAGAGAGAAGGAGAGAGAAGGAGAAGGAGAGAGAATACATAGGATGGGGTGGGAGGCAGAGGGAGAGGGAGAGAGAAACCCCAATAGATTCTGCAGAGTATAGAACCTGACTTGGTGCTTGACCCTACAACCTTGAGATCACAAGCCTAGCTGAAACCAAGAGTGCAAGTCCCAACTGACTGCACCACCCAGGTCCCCCTCCCCTATATTTAGTATTTTGCATTACTGTGATATATTTGTTATAATTGATGACCCAATATTGATATATTGTTATTAAATGTAGTCCATAATTTACATGAGAGTTTACTCTGTGTTACAAATTATATGCATTTTGACAAAAATATATAAAGACATGTATTCATCATTATAGTATCATACATAATAATAGTTTTATTGCCCTAAAAATCCCGTTATACTGCTTTACTTATTCATCCCTTTCTCCCTCCTAAAGATCTCCTGTCAACTACTGATATTTTTACTGTCTTCATATATTTGCCTTTCGGCATGTGACATATTTGGAATCATACAGTATATAGCATTTTTAGATTGGCTTCTTTCACTTAGTTATGTGCATTTAAGTTTCCTCCATGTCTTTTTGTGGCTCGATAGCTCATTTCTTTTTAACACTGTTTAACATTCCATAGTATGGATATAACACAGTTTGTTTATTCATTCACCTCTTGAAGAACATCTTGGTTGCTTCCAAGTTTTGACAATTATGAACAAAGTTGCTATAAACATTTGTGTGCAGGTTTTCCCTGTATCAGAGCTGAGGATCTGAGCACAGATGGGACTGTGAAGATATTTATTTGTCCTCTGCAACTTGCTGCCCACTTCAAGAACTACAGAATATTTCTTTCCATTTCAGAGCTTGGACAGCTTTTTAGTTCTCTGATTAGTTTTCGTAGCTCTCCAGTTCTGCCTCTGGTTTTTTTTTTTTTTTTTTTTTTGTTTGTTTGTTTTGTTTTGTTTTGTTTTTGTGCATTGGGATATTACATCACATTGATACCCTGCCCCCAGTCTTCAGAGGATTATTTTAGCTGCTATCTTGTACTAGTTCAAGATTTGGAGTGCTGTGGAGAGATTTTTTTTTAAAGATTTTATTTATTTATTTGACAGAGAGAGATCACAAATTGGCAGAGAGGCAGGCAGAGAGAGAGGAGGAGGAAGCAGGCTCCCCACTGAGCAGAGAGCCCAATGCGGGCCTCGATCCCAGGATCCTGAGATCATGACCTGAGCCGAAGGCAGAAGTTTTAACCCACTGAGCCACCCACGCACCCGAGAGATGTCTTTCAACTATTATTAGCCTTTATCAGCTTCTGACTTGTACTTATAGAAGACCTGCTGTGACTCATAACTGTTTCTCTCAGTTCTCCTGCACAACACAATGTGGGGTAGTGTATCTCTGTCATTTTTAATCCTGTTACCAGAATTTACTCTATTACCTCCATGCAGTTAGGAAGACTTTGGGAAGTAGTTGATGCATGGGTACAAATTAACTTACTGAGATTCCTTGGGAATCTAAAATGTCACACCAATCAATAAGGTTTCTTTTAGAAGTTTAGCAGATTTCTTCTTACCCCTATCCACGACATTCTTCTAGGGATGAAATGGCCATAGGTCTCTCAGTAATAGCTTATCTTTTTTTTCTGGAAAATAATCTATTTTATGTGGCTTTGTTTCATTCATAGGGTGGGAGTAATGGTCTTTTGTGATTTTTCTACATTAAAATAAAAAAAATGTAGGGTCTGCTAAAGTTTATGTTGGATTTTGTCAAATGCTTTTCTGCATCATTTGAAATAATGTGTTTTTCTTCCTTTATTCTATTAATGTGCTGTATTACCTTGGCTGCTTTTCACATGTTGAACCACTCTTGCATTACAGATAAATCCCTCTTTGTCATAGTGTATAATCTTTTTTAATATGGGGCTGATTCAGTTTACTAGTAGTTTGTCGAGAAGTTTTGCATCTATATTCATCAGGAGTATTAGTGTGTAGTTTTATTAAATTGTCATGTCTTTGTTTGGATTTGGTATCAGGATAATGCTGGTCTTATAAAATAAGTTAGGAAGTGTGCCCTGCTATTCTATATTTTGGAATAGTTTGAGAAAAATTGGTATTGAGTCTACATTATTTTTTCAAATAAATTATTTTTATTGAATTATACTTGATATATAATGTTATATTATTTCAGGTGTGTGACATAACGACTTGACAGTTTTATACATTATGCTACACTCACCATGATAAGTGTAGTTACCATTTGTCACCATACAATGTTATTACAATATTATTGACCTATTCTCTATGCTGTACTTTTCATCCTTGTGACTTATTTATTTTGTAACTGGAAGTTTGTACCTTTTAATCCTCTTCACCTATTTTGATCATCCTCCAGCCCCTTTCCCTCTGGCAACCACTAGTTTGTTCTCTGTATTTATGATTCTGTCTCTATTGGTTTATTTGTTTGGTTTTTAGATTCCACATGTAAGTGAAATCATATGGTGTATGTCTTTGCCTGATTTGTTTTTACAGCATAGTGCCCTCTAGATCCATCTATGTTGTTGCAAATGGCAAGATCTCATTTTTATGATATAAATAAAAATAATATAACTGAGTAACATTCTGTTGTATATTTATATCACATTTTCTTTATTCATTCATCTGTCAGTGAACACTTACGTTTCTTCCATACCTTGACCATTATTAAAAATGTTGCAATAAACATATAGGTTCATATGTCTTTTTGAGTTAGTGTTTTTGTTTCCTTTGGGCAAATACCCAGTAGTGGAATTACCAGATCATATGATATTTTTGTTTTTATTTTTATTTGCAGAATGCCCATACTATTTACCAGTAAAGCCACCTGGTCCTGGTGTTCTTTTCTTAGGGAAAAGACTCAATCTCCTTACTTGTTGCAGGTCTGTTCTGATTTTCTTTTTTCTTTTTAAATTTTTTATTTACATTCTAGTTAATTAACATACAGTGCAACATTGGTTTTTGGAGTAGAAATCAGTGATTCATCACTTACATACAATAACCACTGCTCATCGCAACAAATGCCCTCCTTAATACCCATCACTCATCTAGCCCCCTGCCCACCTCCCTCCATCAACCCTCAGTTTGTTCTCTATCTTTGTGAGTCTTTTATGGTTTGTTTCCCTTTCTCTTTTTTCTCCTCTTCCTCTATATTCATCTGTTTAATTTCTTAAATTCCACATATGAGTGGAATCATATGGTAATTGCCTTTTTCTATCTGACTTATGTTGTTCAACATTTCTAGCTCCATCCACATCATAACAAAGGGCAATATTTCATTCTTTTTGATGTCTGAGTAATATTCTGTTGTATATATACCACATCTTTTTAATCCACTCATCAGTCAATGAATGTTTGGGCTCTCTTCATAGTTTGACTATTGTTGATAATGCTGCTATAAACATCAGGGTGTGGTACCCTTTCTAATTTGTATTTTTGTATCTTTTGGATAAATACAATTTTGTGAATTGCTAGATCATAGGGTAGTGCAGTTGCTGGATTGTAGAGTAGTTTTATTTTTAACTTTTTGAGGAACCTCCATACTGTTCTCCACAGTGAGTGTACCAGTTGGCAATCCCACCAACAGTGTAAGATGGTTCCCTTTTCTCTGCATCTTCATCAACACCTGTTGTTTCTTGTGTTGTTAAATTTAGCCATTTTGACAGGTGTGAGGTGGTTTTGATTTGTGCTTTCCGGATTATGAGTGATGCCAAGCATCCTTTCATGGTCTGTTAGCTATCTGGATGTTTTCTGTGAAAAAGTGTCTATGTCTTCTGCCCATTTCTTAACTGTACTATTTGTTTTTTGGGGTGTTGAATTTGCTAAGTTCTTTATAGATTTTGGATACTAATCCTTCGTCAAACATGTCATTGCAATTATCTTCTCCCATTCCATAGGCTGCCTCTTAGTTTTGTTGATTGTTTCCTTTGTTCAGATTTTCTGTTTCTTCTTGAGGTCACTTTTGGTAGTTTGTGTGTTTCTAGGAATTTTCCCATTTTATCTAGGTTATTTAATTTGTTAGTTTACAGTTGTTCATAATATTTTCTTATAATCTTCTATTTCTGTAACATGTATAGTAATGCTCCACTTTCATTTCTGATTACAGTTATTTGTGTCCTTTTTCCTTTGGTCTAGATAACATTTTGTCAATTTTGTTGATCTCTTCAAAATACTAGCTGTTAGTTGGGTTACCTATTGATTTTTATAGTCTCTAATTTATCTCTGCTTTAATACTTATTATTTTCTTCTGCCAACTTTTGTTTAATTTGCCCTTATTTTTCTAGTCCATTAAAGTGAAAAGTTAAGTTTTTGAGCTCCTTATTTTTAAATGTAGGCATTTACAGTTAAACATTTTCTTCCAAGACTGCTTACTGTAAGTTTTGGCATGTCATGTATGGTATATGGTATGTTATACTTATTTATCACAAAGTATTTTCTAATTCCTGTTTTGATTTCTTCTTTGACCAATTGACTAAGAGTGTGTTATTTCACTTCCATGTATTTGTGAATTTTCCAGTCTTTCTTTTGTTACTGATTTCTAGCTAGAAGGTATTTTGAAGATTTCAAGCTTTAAAAATTTTTGAGCCTAGTTTTACAGCCTAACATATGCTCTATCATATAAAATATTCCATGTGCACTTGAAAAGAATATGTATTTTGTTTTTGATAGGTGCAGGTTTTATAGATACTTAGTTTATAATGTTGGTCAAATTCTCTACTTCCTCACCGATCTGTTTTCTAGATATTTATCCACTGTTCAAAGTGAAATATTTAAGACTTTTGATGTTTAAAATGACATATTTAAGACTTGACTTATAGTATTTGTCTAGGAAGTTCTATATCTGTGCTTCCTCAAGGACAGTTTCTCTTAATTTTTTTTACTTTTTAGTAGGCCATGATTTCCTGTTTATTTGTATATCTTGTAATTTTCTTATCAAAACTTGGACATTTAAAAATTATCCTTTATAAACTCTTTCAAAAAAATAGAAGAGGACACTCCAAACTAATTATCTGAAACCAGTATTACCTTGATACCAAAACCAGAAAAAGAAAACATAAGAAAATAAAACTATGGATCAATATTCCTTGTGAATATAGACCAACAATCCTCAACAAAATACTAGCAAAGTGAATCCAGTATAAAGAATTATATATTATGACCAAGTGGAACTTATTCCAGGAATTCTAGTTTTGCTTAGCATGCAAAAATCAATCAATATAATACAGCATATGAATTGAATAAAGGATAAAACCACATGACCATGTCCATAGTTGCTGATAAAACATTTGACAAAATCCAACATTCCTAAGAAACACTCAACAAGCAGTGAATGGAAGGCAGATTCTTCAATCTGATAAAGGGCATCTATTAAAACCCACAACTAACCTCATTTGTTGTAGGACCAAAGGGAGGCTCTTCTTGTACCTTTTCCTGGTTCTCTCTGATAAACTTCTAGTCTGTCTACCTTTTAGCTTGTTGTAAGTAGCATAGAGCTACTAGTTTTCTCTTAATTGGTTACCAGTAAAGTTTAAATTGTTTTCAACAGTGTTATTGTGCTTGAACTTCCCTACACTCTTTTAAAAAACAATTAGCTCTCTTAGTCCGATCTGTGTAGGTTTTTGTTCTTCTGTCTACTTTTTCTCCCTGGGAAGAACTTATGTGCCAATGCAAGGGAGCAAGCGATAGAGGCAAGAGCTTCTCCAAGAATTTTGCCCCAGCTCAAGGAACAGAGTTCTGGGCATAAAGCAAAGATGGCCCTGAAACTCTTTCCTTGACCCTTTTAGTGTAAAACCTATGCCATTCTAGAGAGTTGCCTAGAATAGAATTTCTGCAATATGGAGCTTGGGGTGATAAGTGATGCTGGTTGTCTGCGCCTATCAGGATAAAACTGTGATCCTACACTGGGGTGCTTGGGGTGATAAGTGATGCTGGTTGTCTGCGCCTATCAGGATAAAACTGTGATCCTACACTGAATTAGGTAGAGATGGAGCTCATTTTCTTGACTACAAATGGCTGGAGTAGAGTTTCCAACCCATCAAGCTGGTAGTGGTGGGGATATAAATATATCAGGGCTCAAATGCCACAAACTCTCATTGTTCTTATTGAGATTTTGATGATTCTTCTTGATTAGATGTTTTACCATTTGTTTTAGGCACTTATGAAATTTGCAGAGGTTTTAAATGTTCTTTTTTCCGGAAATAATTTCCAGTAGTTAAAAGGTTGCTTTGCTAGGGATAGTGTCTTTTGTGCTTCTCAAATTATCATTCTGGAAGTCTATTCAAAGTTGTTTTTTTTTCATATGGATATTCACCTGACCTAGAAGTATTTATTAAACAGACCAATCTTTCTCCAAAGTACTACAGAATCAGTCTTCTTTTCATAAATCAAATCATCATATATGTGTGTGTCTGATTCTGGACTCTAGGTTTTATTCCATTAATTACTTACACCTTCTTAATTACTATCCCTTTATGGTATTCATTTTTTTAAAATTTATTTTATTTTTTCAGTGTTTCAAGACCTTTATGGTATTCTTATCTGGTAGTGAATTTATCTTCTTTGCTCCTCTTCTACAAAATCCCCATTATTCCTATCTTTTGTGTTTCCTTATAAATTTTAGGATCACTCAGTAAATTCTCCAAAAACATACTGGATTTTCATTAAGATTGTCTTGAATTTGTGTATTAATTAGGGAGATTTTACATCCTAACAATATTTAATCCCCAAAATAATTTCTGATCCATAATACATTCTATCTGTACATTTCTGTCTTTAGGATTTTTCTCAAAACATGATTCAAGTTTCAGTAAAAAGATCTCTTGCATCTGTCATCAGATCTATTTCTAGAAATATTTTTATTGGTCAGGGTTCCACTGGAGAAAAGGAACCATATATATATATATATATATATATATATATGAACGTGGGGGCTAGGAAGTCTGCAATCTGCAGGGAAGATTGATCTGACTGGAATTCCTCGGCACCAGCTGAAGTTGCAGACCAGAGCAGAATACCTTCTTCAGAGAAACCTCAGTTCTGCTCTTATAACCTTTCGGTGCACTCAGTCATGCTCACTCATATTTAGAATACTCTTCTTTGCTTCAAGTCAAAGGATTATATATGTTTATCATATCTACAAAATACATTCACAGCAACATCTAGATTAGTGTTTGAGTAATTGGGAACTATAACTTAGCTAAGTGGACACAGAAATGTATCACTATGTTACTAAATTTCCTTTTGAATTTAAATGTTTGTTGCTAAAAATAAATAAATCTGTACCATTAAGTCGTTTGTGTAGAAAAAATAAGAGCATTGTCTTTAGACTCCATTCTTTTTTTTTTAAAGATTTTTTATTTATTTGACAGAGAGAAACACAGCCAGGGAGGGAACACAAGCAGGGGGAGTGAGAGAGGGAGAAGCAGGCTTCCTGCCGAGCAGGGAGCCCGATGTGGGACTCGATCCCGGGTCTCTGGGATCATGACCTGAGCCAAAGGCAGTCACTTAACCAACTGAGCCACCCAGGCACCCCTAGACTCCATTCTTTTTATAAGGAGAGAAAGATAGGCCATGAGAGGCAGAGGGAGAAGGAGAGAGCAAATCTTAAGTAGTCTCCATGCCCAGCATGGAACCCAATGCAAGGCTCAATCTTAACCTTGAGATTCTGACCTGAGCCAAAATGAAGAGCTGAATGCTTGACTGACTGAGCCACCAGGAACCTCTAGAATCCATTTTTGATGTCTATTGCATATACAGAAAGTCATTAGCTTCTTAGATTCTACCTTTCTGAAATGTCTGATCAATATCCTCTTGAACCTCATGGATTCTGTTCCATTATCTTCTGTTTGAACTCTTTCAGAAGATCTTAACTTGCTTCCCTTTCTTTCTTTTATTTTCAGTCTTATAGCTGTTACCAAATTTTCTTTTCTTTTCTTACTATTATGTTAAATTAGCCAGCATATAGTACATCATTAGTTTTTGATGTAGTGTTCAACGATTCATTAGTTGTGTATAGCACCCAGTGCTCATCACCACACATGCCCTCCTTAATACCCATCACCCAGTTACCCCATCCTCCCAACACCCTCCTTTCTGGAACCCTCAGTTTGGTTCCCAGAGTCCAGAGTCTCTCATGTTTTTTATCCCTCTCTGATTTTTTCCCATTCAGTTTCCTCTCCCTTCCCCTGTTGTCCTCTGTGCTATTCCTTATATTCCATGTATGGGTGAAACCATATAATAATTGTCTTTCTCTGCTTGATTTATTTCACTTAGTGTAAGTTTCTCCAGTTCCATCTATTTTTATGCAAATTGTGGGTATTCATCCTTTCTGATGGCTGACTAATATTCCAATGTATTTACAGACCACATCTTCTTTATCTGTTTGTCTATTGAACTGCATCTTGGCTCCTTCCACAATTTGGCTATTGTGGACATTGTTGTTATGAATATTGGGGCACAGAACTTCTAAAACTTTATTTCACTTAATTTTACATTTTTGTGACACCTACCTACATTAAGACCAAACAATTTACTATAAAGAGTTTTGAGTGGTTCATCTTTGTATAATTCAGTATCAAACTTGGCAATTACTAGACACATAATATTGTTTGGGAAAATGGAAAAAATAAAGATATATACAGTTGGCTATATTTTCCCTCCTTTAATGTTAACATCTTATAAAATTTAACAATCCTAATCTATTAATCTGGTTATCTCTTATTTTTGTTCAGAAACAACCTCACTCTGTGAAATAGCCCTGTTCTGTCTCTGAAACCCTAATTGCTGTAGGTCATGTCTGGTATTTCAGTTAATCAACTAAGCTACAATATGAATAAGTAGAAGGATAAATGATTTAGACAGAATCTTTAATGTGGAATCTTTCATGAGAACTGGTTCTTCACTTTACCATGTAGCAGAGTGGAGAGAGTGATAACAGCCATGTAAGGTGATGCTGAGAATAACTGCCTTTAGAAATCCCACAGGTCAGACTCCTCTTCCCACAACCCACTCCCTTTCCCCATTCTGTGTCACAGTGAGTGACGTTACGATCCATGTTGATGGAAAATCAAACTCTTTTGGGTCATTTTTAAACGTTCTCCTCCCTTCACCCTACATCCTCCAATCCGTTATTAAGTCTTATTGGTCTTGCCTCTAAAATATAACCAATATCTGTCTATTTCTTTCCATTTTCCCTGCCATCACTCTCATCCAAAACACCACACCATCTTATAGCATATGTAATTCCTTAGCATAACGTTTATTGCATATTTTATTATTACTTGTGTCTTACCTGTAGACTGTGAACTCCCTGAGAACAATGTATAGTTCTGATACTTTATCTCTCCAGGAACATGTTGCCATGAAATATGAAAGTGGGTGCTAATAGTACATTACTCTTCCCCAAGTATTCTATTTGCATTTTAACAATGGACTCGCTGAAATGGACAGATACTCTAAGCAAAAGATCAACAAGGAAATAAAGGCTTTAAGTGTAACAATAGACCAGACGGACACCACAGATATATTCAGAACATTCCATCCTAAAGCAACAGAATACACATTCTTCTCTAGTGCACATGGAACATTTTGCAAAATAGATCACATCCTGTTCACAAATCAGGTCTCAACTGGTACCAAAATATTGGGAACATTTTCTGCATATTTTCAGACCACAATGCTTTGAAAGTAAAACTCAACCACAAGAGGAAAGTTAGAAAGAACTCAAATACATGGAGGCTAAAAAGCATCAACCAGAAAATTAATGAAGAATTAAAAAAAATTTTTATGGAAACAAATGAAAATGAGAACATAACTGTTCAAAATCTTTGGGATGCAGCAAAGGCAGTCCTAAGAGGGAAGTATATAGCAAAATAAACTTTTCTCAAGAAAAGAAAGATTTTAAATATACAACCTAACCCTACACATAAAGGAGCTAGAGAGAGAAGAGCAAATAAAGCTTAAACCAAACAGAAGAAGAGAATTAATAAAGATCAGAGCAAAAATCAATGAAATAGAAACAAACAAACAAAAAACCCCACAAACAAACAGTAGAACAGATCAATGAAACTAGGAGCTGGTTCTTTGAAAGAATTAAAGAGTCAATCTCATTTACAACTGCACCCCAAACTGTAAGATACCAGGAACAAGCCTAATCAAAGAAGCAAAGAATCTGTACTCAGAAAACTATAGAGCACTCATGAAAGAAATTGAGGAATACACAAAGAAATAGAAAAACTTTCCATGTTCACAGATTGGAAGAACAAATATTGTGAAAATATCTATGCTATGTGGAGTAATCTACACATTTAATGAAATCCCTATCAAAATACCATCAACTTTTTCAAAGAAATGGAATAAATAATCCTAAAATTTATATGGAACCAGAAGAGACCCTGAATAGTGAGAGGAATGTTGAAAAAGAAAACCAAAGCTGGCAGCATCACAGTTCTGGACTTCAAACTCGATTACAAAGCTATAATCATCAAGACAGTATGGTACTTGCACAAAAACAGAGACATAGATCAATAGAACAGAAGAGAGAGCCCAGAAATGGACCCTCAACTCTATGGTCAAGTTATCTTTGACAAGGCAGGAAAGAATGTCCAATAGAAAAAAGACAGTCTCTTCAATAAATGGTGTTGGGAAAATTGGACAGTCACACACAGAAGGATGAAACTGGAACATTTCCTTATACCACACACAAAAATAGACACAAAATGGATAAAATCCCTCAATGTGAGACAGGAATCCATCAAAATGCTTGAGGAGAATATAAGCAGCAACCTCTTCGACTTCAGCCACAGCAACTTCTTCCTAGAAACATCACCAAAGGCAAGGGAAGCAAGGGCATAAATGAATGATTGGGACTTCATCAAGATCAAAAGCCTTTGCACAACAAAGGAAATAGTCCCTGAATGGGAGAAGATATTTGCAAATAACGTGTCAGATAAAGGGCTAGTATCCAAAATCTAGAAGGAACTTCTCAACTCAACACCCAAAGAACAAATAATCTAATCAAGAAATGGGCAGAAGACATGAACAGACATATTTGGGAAGAAGATATCCAAATGGTTAACAGACACATGAAAAAGTGTCCAACATCACTTGGCTTCAGGGAAATACAAATCAAAACCACAGTGGGATACCACTTCACACCCGTCCGAATGGCTAAGATTAACCAGTCAGGGAATAACAGGTGTTGGCAAGGAAGTGGAGAAAGGGGAACCCTCCTACAATGTTAGTGGGAATGCAATCTGGTGCAGCCACTCTGGAAAACAGTACGGAGGTTCCTCACAAAGTTGAAAACAGAGCTATCCTAAGACCTGGCAATCACAGTACTGGGTATTTTACCTAAAGATACAAATGTGATCGGAAGGGGCAGGTGCACCTCAATGTTTATAGCAGCAATGTCCAAACCAAACCAATTGAGCAAACTATGGTCTGCAGAGGTAACCATAGAAACATATTTTCAGGGGAACCCTCCTAAACTGTAGGTGAGAATGCAAGCTGTTAGCCAAACTGTGGGAAGAGCCCAGATATCCATCGACAGAGGAATGGATAAAGAAGATGTGGTCTCTATACACAATGAAATATTGTGCAGCTATCAAAAAATGAAATCTTGCCTTTGCAATGACACAGATGGAACTAGAGGGCATTACGCTAAATGAAACAAGTCAATCAGAGAAAGACAATTATCATATAATCTCACTGATATGAGGAATTTGAGAATCAAGACAGAAGATTATAGGGGAAGGGAGGGAAAAATGAAACAAGATGAAACCAGAGAGGGAGACAAACCATAAGAGACTCTTAGTCTCAGGAAACAAACATAAGGTTGTTAGAGGCGAGAAGGGTGAGACAGATGGGATGGCTGGGTAATGGATGTTGTAGAAGGTATGTGCTATGGTGAGTGCTGTGAACTGTGTAAGACTGATTAATCACAGACCCATACTACTGAAATAAATAATGCATTACATGTTGATTTTAAAAATAACTATAAAAATGTATATAATCAATATATGTTGACCTCGATCACTAGGCTTGAAGTAAAGTTTGTCAGGTTTTCTACTATAAAGTTACTATTTTTTTCTGTTTTCACACTGTACTCTTTGGAAGAAAGTCACTCTGTGCAGCCCACACTTACAGAGTGGGGAGTCATGCTTTACATCTTTAAGGGTGCAGACTCTGTATAAATTATTTGAAATTCCTCTGTCTTATTTATTTATTTATTTGTTTGTTTGTTTGTTTGTTTATATCAGGGAGGACTCATGGATATTTACTTTGTGTTTCTGGGTTACAAGCTTATACTATTTTATTTGTTTTGTTATTCAAATTATCCCAACTTTGGTCATTAGGAGCCATTTCAATTTGCTCCTGTATTCCTTTCACATAGACCAATTTTATTGATTAACACATTTTTATTTCTGGTATTGGAAGATATTGCAAAGTAGTCACATACAATTACTGCTCCAGTGCTAGAATCAGCCATTTCTTCATGAAGTCCTGCTTTCTTATATTGGAGAATGTTGTTAGAAACCAGATCTGGGCGCTAGGTGTGTTTGTTCATTGTTACACTGCTTTAAAGCTTTTCATTTAAAGTTTACTCACTGAGTAAGAAGAAATAAGGGTGTAAATTTAACCACTGTGTATACATATATCTATAAATATTTCATTTTGTTGAGGTATAATTGACATATAACATTGTGTAAGTTTCAGGTATACCATGTGTTAATTTGGTACACATATATTGCAATATGATTACCATGGTAGCATTAGCTAACACATCCATCAGGCTACATTAGTTATCATTTGTTTTTTTGCAGTGAGAACATTTAAAATCTAGTCTCTTAGTAATTTTCAAGTATATAATACAGTATTGTTAATTATAACCACAGTGCTGTGCTTTGGATTCCTGGAGCTTAATTCATCTTCTAAATGTAAATTTGTGCTGTTTGACTAACATTTCAATGTTCCCACTCCCTGGCCCATGGTAACTATCATACTATCTTCTTTTTTTACAAGTTTGGCTTTTTTATATTCCACGTATATGTACTATCACACAGTATTCGTCTTTCTCTTTCTGACTTATCTTTTTGGGTTAGTATTTTCATTTTATTGCGATAAATACGCAGAAGTGGAATTACTGGATTTTAGTCAAATCTATTTATTATTTCTATTATATATTTCTATTATATATTATATGTCATTGAAATATAGTTGACACATAATATTACATTAGTTTCAGGTATACAACATAGTGATTCAATCAGTCTAAATGTTACAGTATGCTTACATAAGTGTAGCTATCATCTGTCATCATACAACACCATCAGAATATCATTGAGTATATTCCCTATGCTGTACCTTTTATTCCCATGAATTCTCTATCCAATAACTGGAAGCCTGTATTTCCCACACACTTTTACCCTCTTTGCCTATCCCCCCACACTCTTCCCCTCTGGCAACCATCAGTTTGTTCTCTCTATTTATGGGTCTGGTTTTTTTGTTTGTTTGTTTGTTTGTTTATTCATTTGCTTTTTTTGTTTAGATTCCACATAAAAGTGAAGTCATATGGTATGCATCTTTCTCTGCATTATTTCATTTGGCATAATACTCTCTAGGTCCACCCATGTTGTCACAAGTGGCAAGATCTCATCCTTTTTTATGGCTGAGCAACATTCCATTGTATCTATACATACACCACATCTTCTTTATCCAATCATCTGTCGATTGACATTTAGGTTGCTTTCATAGTCCACTATTGGTTATTTACCAAAAGAAAACAAAAGCACTAAGTTGAAAGCACTCTATGTCTAGTTTTTATTCTTTGAGGAAATTCCATACTGTTTTTCATAGTGGCTGTACCAATTTACATTCCCATCGAAAATTCATAAGGGTTTCTTTTTTTTTTTGCATCCTTGCCAATGCATGATGTTTCTTGTCTTTTGGTAATGGTCATTTTAAGAGATAGATAATAGGTGATGTCTCATTGTGGTTTTGATTTGTACTTTTCTGATAAGAAGTAATGTTGAACACGTTTTTGTGTACCTATTTGCTGTTTACATGTCTTCTTTGGGAAAATGTCCATTCAGTTCCTCTGCCCATTTTTAAATATATTTTTCTAGTTTATAAAGAACTTTATAAGTTCCTATTATCAGATGATCCAGTCCCTCCACTATCTTCCCTCTGTCTGAGAGCATCACCTCAGAGTACAATGAGGAATGGCCCTCCAAGATACTCTCAGACCCAAATAAGATGCCAGTTGAGGAGTTTTCCTTTGAATCCCTGCCAAAACCTAGGATTGGTGGCCTTTTTTCCCCCATAGAAACACTGAGACATTTGAGCAAAGGACAAACTGGAAATGTTCTCTTTGGGAGACCCTTATGGCTTTGGATAACGGGATGTCCAAGAAATACAGAGTCACTCAAGGGAGCCAAGGAAGGGGTAGGGAGACAGGAAGGCAGTAACTAATAAAAGAAAAATGATGCCATCCATGGTTCATATGTGTATTTCATACTCAGATTCAACCACCCCAAAGTACACAGTGTACACACACACACACACACACACACATCCTTTCAAAGGAAAAAAAGGAAATGAGGTAAAAGTAGAAGCTGATGACTTATATCGCTCAATATCTACAGCCGTCTGTCACAAAATAAGCTTCAATGAATATATAAAGCTTCCTTCCTGATTTCCCTTGTTCACCCTACCACTTCCCTTGGACTGTTAACCAAGTTTGTCCTTTCAGTATTGGGGCTGCTGGCCTCCAGCATGTCATGCCCACTGCCCCCCCCATGCCCCAGAGGAGGTTATGATTTACTATTATCTCTCACCACCAGTGCTCACAATCTAGCGACAAAGTGGTTTTGTGATTTCTTTCCTACTTCTTTGTGAAGTTCTCACAGTATTCCATATCTCAACTTCTGTGACCTTGATTAGTTCACTTACCACCATGAAGTCCCCTTCTTCATCTCTAAAATAATAATAATCATAGTATCTATTTCAGAACTGGGGCTTAGCAGTGGAGATACCAAGATTAATAAGACGTTACTATTGCCATCAAGTTCATTGTCTCATGGAGGGGAATGGTAGCTAAATAGACAATTATAAGGACATAATGTTGTTATAGGTGGAGGCACAACTTTGTGAAAGCACAAATGAAAAGCAAATTTGAAAAGCAGAAAATTTGAAATATTAAATGAGATTTTTCTAGGTAAATCACCCAGCACAGTGCCTGGCACATAGTACATGCTCACTAAATGTTATTGGTTAATATCTATTTCACACAGATACATTTCAGTCATACAATTAGTAAGAGACTGAGTAAAGACTTGAACCAATTTTTTAAAAGATTTTATTATTTATTTATTTATTTATTTATGAGAGAGAGAACACAAACGGGGGCGGTGGCAGAGGGGAAAGGAAGAAACAGAATCCTTGCTGAACAGGGAGCCCAATGTGGGGCTCAATCCCAGGACCCCATGATGATGAACTGAGCAGAAGGTAGACACATCTGACTGAGCCACCCAGGTACCCCTGAACCAGTGTTTTATGACTTGGTTCAATTTATTGGTTCATGGCTCTTTCCACTTATCCTAGAATGGAACTTTGACTTTGTTTTCAACTTAGCTTCTGAGTATTTACTATGTGTAAGGAACTGGGGCTTAGCAGTGGAGATACCAAGATTAATAAGACGTTACTATTGCCATCAAGTTCATTGTCTCATGGAGGGGAATGGTAGCTAAATAGACAATTATAAGGACATAATGTTGTTATAGGTGGAGGCACAACTTTGTGAAAGCACAAATGAAAAGCAATTTGTTCAAAGCAGATATAAAGGGAAAGATTCCTGCATGAGTAATCACCTGAGGGGAGTCTTGTCAGATGAGTAAGAGTAGTTTTATGAAATGGAAGGATATAAGTGTATAGCTGTTGGGGATTGTAGACAGGGTCCACATCTAGGTTAAGGATCTTGAGCAAGTAATAACCCATTGTGAAGAATACCTAAGTACTGAAACACAAGGAATGAGGCAGGAGATGAAGTGAGAGAGTTAGGCAGGGGGCAGGTTTTAAAAGTTTTAGACACGAGGTTATAGAACTTGTTCCTGAGAATAATGGGGGAGGTCTATTTGTTTTAGACAGGCGAATAACATAGATGAATGAAATTTGGGAAACAACATGGATGGAGCTAGAGAGTACTATGTTGAGCAAAATAAGTCAGCGAGAGAAAGATAGATACTATATGATTTCACACATATGTGAAATTTAAGAACAAAATGTATGAGCAAAGGGAAAGAGGGCGATAGAGGCAAATCAAGAAACAGACTCTCAGTTATAGAAAGAAAACTATTTCTTACCAGAGGGGAGGTGGGTGGAGCCCAGGTGAAATAGGTGATGGGGATTAAGGAGTGCATTTGTTGTGATGAGCACCAGGTTGATGTATGGAAGTGTTGAATCACTATATTGTACACCTGAAACTAATATTATACTGTATGTTAATTAACTGGAATTAAAAAAAATAAATATTCTACTTAGAAAGACTCAAGTGGATATGCCAGGTAAGAGATTATTGTAGTAGTCCAGGTTAGAGATGATGTTGGCTTCCATCAGGATGGTACTGGTGGAACTGGAACTGGAGAGTATATATCTGATAGAAGATAAACTTAGGAGATAGGATCGATAGGACAGTACAGGATAGGGCTTGTTGATGGATTAGATGCAAAGGGTAAGAAAGAGAAATCCAGGCTTACAGTAAAAATTTTGGTCTAAGCAATTGGGTAAGTGATGATGGCATTCGGTAAGATTGGGAAAATAAAATACATTTTTTCTTATGCTCTCATTTTGCATGTGAGAAAATGGAATCCCTCAAAGGGAAGTGGTGTGGCCAAGGTTGAACAAAAAAATTAGGGATGAATGGGGGACCAGGACTCATTTTTTATTTAGTTTTTCTTTCTTTATTATTATTATTTTTAAATATATTTTCCATGGCACCAAAAGTTTCCTCTGCTCAACAATCTTATTCACTGGTAAGAGATAAATGAATCAAATTAACATCAAAAGCCAAATATCAAAATAGGGAGAGTAGATGGCTGGGTCAAATATCTGCAGTTTTGTTAACATGACTCACATTAAAGAGAATTTATTCATTAGGCATTGGTTTTTTTTTTCTTTTAGTATTGGACTTGCAATGAATGATTTAATACAAAGCAAAACACTACCCTTGGTTAGTGTTTTGCTTTGTATGAAATCATTATATTTAATGAGAGAAGCATCACAGCTTAGTCAGGAGGAGTTACGGTTCCTGACCATGAAAAAAAGTCTGGCCGATGAAAGAGAGATAGTTTTCTTTCTCTAGGGAGTCCCAGTCTTCAGGGACCTCCAGTATGAACCTACTATGTTCCAGGCACTGATCAAAGCACTGGGGATATGTTGGTAGGAAATTTGATGTGGCTGATATAACTGAGCTTACATTTAAAGGCAGGAGAAAGACAATAAACAATAAATTTATTATGTAAATAAAATATATAGTATGTCTGACAGAAATAAGTGAAATAAGGAAAATATAAAGCAGGTGTTATAAACAGGATTGTAGCCCCCCTACCCAATTCATATGTTGAAGTCCCAACCCCAGTACCTCAGCATATGGCTTTATTTGGAGACAGGGACTTCAAAGAGGTAATTAAACTGGAGCCATTGGGGTAGGCCCTAATTCAATATGGTAGGTGTCCTTATAAGAAGAAATTTGAACACACACTTACAAAGGGAAGATCGTGTGAAAACACAGGAGGAAGATGGCCATCTGTAAACCAAGTACAGAGGCTCCAAAATAAATAAATCCTGTGTGATCTCAGACTCCTACCCTCCGGAAGTGTGAGAAAATAAATTTCTGTTGTTTAATCCACTCAGTCTGTGGTACGTTATGTTAGCCCCAGTAGACTACAGGGATACATATATCAGGGAGAAAGGGAGTTCTCGGGTGAGACCAGGGTTACAATTTTACCTGAGAAGTGAGATGATATTTGAGCAAAAAAATCCAGACGAAGTGATGGAGCATCACCCAGAGATATCTGGGCAAGAGTGTTCTAGTCAGAGAGGATAGCAAGTACAAAACCCTGAGGTGGAGGTGTGCCTGGTGAATTTGAGGAACAACAGAGAAAGCCAGGGTGGCTAAAGCAGAATGAGTAAGGTCAGAGAGTTAATATATGGTAGGGCAAATCACATAGGACCTTTTAGGTTTTTGTATTGAGTTTTTCTGGAAATTTTTCCAGAATTTAGATCTAGCCATTGTGAAAACAGTTTGTCATTTCCTCAGCAAGTTAAAGATAGAATTGTCATTTGACCCAGCAATTCTACTCCTAGGTATATATTCAAAATAAACTCAAACTCAAACAAATTTATATATGAATGTTCATGAATCATTTGGCTTCAAAATAGCCAAAAGCAAAGGAGACAAAAGCAAAAATGAACTTTAGGGACTTCACCAAGATAAAAAGATTAAAAGATTTGCACTGCAAAAGAAACAGTCACAAAACTAAGAGGCATCCCAGAGAATGGGAGATGATATTTGCAAATGACATTATGGATAAAGGGTTTGTGTCCAAGATCTATAAAGAACTTATCAAACTCTACACCCTAAACAAACAATCCAGTCAAGAAATGGGAAGAAGACATGAACAGACTCTTCTCCAAAGAAGACATACAAATGGTTAACAGACATATGAAAAAATGTTCATCACACTCAGCATCAGGGGAATATAACTCAAAACCACAATGAGATACCACCTTACACCAGTGAGAATGCAAAAATTAACAAGACAGGAAACAAGTGTTGGCAAGGATGTGGAGAAAGGGGAACTCTCTTACACTGTTGGTGGGAATGCAACCTGGTATGGCCACTCTGGAAAACAATATGGAGGTTCCTCAAGATGTTAAATATAGAGCTACCCTATGACCCAGCAATTGCACTACTAGGTATTTACCCCAGGAACAGAGATTTAGTGAAAGTGAGGGGCACATGCACCCTAATGTTCATAGTAGCAATGTCCACAATAGCCAAACTGTGGCAGGAGCAAAGACATCCTTCAACAGATGAATGGATAAAGAAGATGTGGTTCATGTATACAATGGAATATTACTCAGCCATCAGAAAGGATGAATACCCACAATTTGCATTGACATGGATGGAACTGGAGGGAATTATGCTAAGTAAAATAAGTCAAGTAGAGAAAGACAATTATCATATGGTTTCATGCATACATGGAATATAAGAAATAGCATGGAGGACCAGAGGGGAAGGGAGAGAAAACTTAATGGGAAGAAATCAACAAGGGAAACAAACCATGAAGGACTCTGGACTCCAGGAACCAAACTGAGGGTTACAGAAAGGAGGGGGTCAGGGGATGGAGTAACCAGGTGATGGGTATTAAGGAGGGCATGTGTGGTGATGAGCACTGGGTGTTATATGCAACTAATGAATTGTTGAACACTATATCAAAAACTAATGAGGTATTGTATGTTGACTAACTGGACATAATGAAAAACAAAGAAACTCACAAAAAAACTGATGATGTACCATATGTTGGCTAATTTAACATAATAATAAAAATTGGTCAAAAAGTAGAAACAATTCAGATGACTGGATAAACAAATGGTATGTCCATTCAATGGAATATTATTTGGTCATGAAGAGGAATAAAGTACTGATCCATGCCACAATATGGATGAACCTTGAAAACATCATGGTAAGTTAAAAAAGCCAGACACAAAAGGATACATATTGTATGGTTACATTTATATGAAATATTTAGAATAAGCAAATCCATAGACACAGAAAACAGATTAGTGGTTGCCAAGGGGTGGTTAGATCATAGAAGTGAGTGTTTAATGGGTAGGGGTTTTCTTTGAGGGTGATGAAAATGTTCTAGATAGTGGTAATGATTATACAACAATGTGAATGCACTAAATATACCTAATGGTAAATTTTATGTTATATGTTTTACTACAATGCAAAAGTATTTAGATCCAATGAAGTATTTGAAAGAAAAGAATGTCATGATCTGATTTATATTTTAAAAGATCATTCTATCTACTTTGTTGAGAAGAGACAGTTAGGTGAGTGGCAAGAAAAGAAGCAGGGAGATCAGTTAGAGGCTCTTTTAATAATCCAATAGAGAGATTAGATGCATGGGTATAGGAGTTTGGAGCTTGGAGGAGAGGTCTTCAAAGGGACATACTAATCAGAAGCCTTCAGCATATAGGTAATATTTAGAACTATGAGACTAACATTTAAAGACATAAGATTGGGGCGCCTGGGTGGCTCAGTTGGTTAAGCAACTGCCTTCGGCTCAGGTCATGATTCCGGAGACCGGGATCGAGTCCCACGTCTGGCTCCCTGCTCAGCAGGAAGCCTGCTTCTCCCTCTCTCACTCCCCCTGCTGGTGTTCCCTCTCTGGCTGTGTTTCTCTCTGTCAAATAAATAAAATCTTTAAAAAAAAAAAAAA
>PITA01017170.1:0-44170 GCA_004023965.1 Spilogale gracilis | reverse complement strand
CCTTATGGCCTGGGCTTATTGTTTCTGTACAGATGTGCTTGAAAGGCGGCGGGGATGGGTCAGGGGGGGGTGGGTCAGGCGTGTACCTGCTGTGCTTGAGAGCTTTCTGGCTTTTCCGCAGTTCTTACCTCTGCGCTGCCACACAGCTGTAAGGAGCAGGCACAGGCTTCATTGGATGTGGGTTGGGCATGTGACCCAAGCCAAACTAATCAGGTCTAGCTGGAGTTAATCTTGCCTGCTGGCTTGTATGGTCAGACTAAAGAGGGAGTCTTTTTCACCAGATTTGGAGGTGTTGGCAGCAATCTTGCCACCATGAGGTTAGAGCTGGTCTGAGACTAACACCATTGGAGGAGGAAACAGCAGCAGATAGAAGCCAGGTCCTGATGCTGTTGTTTCTATCTCCTGAATCCATTTGTGTCTGAAGGAAGGATATGTCTGGATTAATAAACACTGTTAATATGTTCCTTTCTTGCATCATTTTAAACTGGGTTTTTTGACTGGAGTTTTGACTAGGGCATCTCAATTTTATATTTTAAAGAGTTATGGGTTTGTTTGTTTGCTTGCTTTGTTGTTTTGTTTCCACACTCATAACGCAGCCTGATGCCCTGAGATCATGACCTGGGTCAAAAACAAGTCTGATGCGTAACCAACTGAGTCCCGCAGGCGCCCCTCAATTTTATATATTATTTAAAAGATTTTATTTATTTATTTGACACAGAGAGAGAGATCACAAGTAGGCAGAGAGGCAGGCAGAGAGAGAGGAGGGAGCAGGCTCCCTGCTGAGCAGAGAGCCCCATGCAGGCCTCGATCCCAGGACCCTGAGATCATGACCTGAGCCAAAGGCAGAGGCTTTAACCCACTGAGCCCTCCCAGACGCCTTCAATTTTATATTTTAATTACTTTTCTTAATGTGTTTTGCACGTCATTTCCAATAAAGGCTGTTCAACACAGTTCCGCTTCTCCTTATGGCCTGGGCTTATTGTTTCTGTACAGATGTGCCTGAGGGATGGCGGGGATGGGTCAGGCGGGTACCTGCTGTGCTTGAGAGCTTTCTGGCTTTTCCCTAGTTCTTACCTCTGCGCTGCCGCACAGCTGTAAGGAGCAGGCCCAGGCTTTGTCTCAGTTTTGTTGCTTCTGGTCTGCAGTGAGATTGGAAAGCAGTTAGCCAAAATTTTGGAATCTGGCATTAAATGAAAGTAAACACCCTTCATGTGGATTTGGAGGCTCTGGTGTGGATGAATCGCAAGGACTTTGTGACATTTTGGCTGCCCCGAGAATTTTTTTGGTATTTGCATTTTGTTTCTGCGTCGTTCTGGATAGATGAGGCTTCCTGATTTTTCTGTTGGTTGAGACTTTTACTGGAAGAAGATTTTCACACTAAAGGATTGTGCAATGTCAGCAAATGAGCCAGGGTTGAAATGTCTTATAATTTAGCAAAGTTGACTCAGTTTCCTTCCAAGAAGGAACAGTAACCGACAGCCGTATTCTGAACCCCAGGCTGACCTTTAACTTGTTTCGCTGCTTTTCTAAAATAGCCCCTTTATTTTCAACCTCTAATCACATACACTGACTCCTGAGGGGAGGAAAAAACAAAACAAGCATGCTTGTATCAGAGTGGTTCACTTAAGGCAGATGTGGAATCAATTTGGGCCAATGTGAGTCGCCAGCTTCTCAACTTTTCTGCTAAGTGTATGTACCCTGGAATACATCAGAGCCACTTAAGCCTCATAAATGTGATGCTGGGGTATTGGGTAAACATCTGTAAGGGGCATGTGGCCGGCCGCCCTTGCTAAGTTGAGTGAAAACCCAGAGGGGTACACTCTCTCCAAGAAGCTCAAATGAAGACAATTGTGTTTAGGAAAAAATATAACCGCAGCCTGGTTCTGAGATTACTGGGGAAATGGCAGCTCTGGTGACTTATCTTGTGCAGTAAGCAAAAATCTGCCTTCTAAAATGGCTTTTTTAAATTTTTATTTGTTCTCCCACTCAATGTGGACTCACATTACAGACATAAAATACCCACGCACAAAAATCATTATTTGGTTTTTTGTAATCATGAAAGCAGGACTCAGGTTCTGCTGGTCCCTGCCTTTCAAACGTTGGTCTGTGGCTTGGGGAACAAGTTAGGCAGAGAATTGAAAATCTCAAAAGGGTCACTCTTGGGTTTTGGGTTTTTTTTCCTCGCCACACACGTGACTCATCGGCTCATCTGGGCTGAACATGAACTTCATACCAGCTCTTGCCAAGCACAGTGGCTTTCAGTGATGAAGAGACAGCAACTGCCATGAGCGTCAGTGAACTTGGCACAGCCTGTCCCACCAGCTCTGGCCTCCTGGATATGTCTCCAGCCAAGGAAAAGGAAGACAAGCAAGGGCAGTCGGTTCTCCAGTGTCTAGAATGCCTAACCTGATTGCATAAACATAGTAGGTGTTGTGGGCTGAATCGTGTCCCCTCAGAATTCGTATGTTGAAGTTTTAACCCCCCAGCACCTCAGAAGGAGACTGTATTTATTTGGAGACTGGCTCTGAGAGAGATGATAAGATAAAAGGAGGACATCAGGGTGGGTCCCATCCAGTGGGACTGGTGTCCTTAGAAGCGGTGGAGAGAAAGACACCGACTCACGGGGAGGGAAGACTGGAGACACAGGAAGAAGACACCATCTACAAGCTGAGGAGAGAGGCCTCAGAAGAACTAAGCTTATTCATAACCTGGATCCTGGACTTCTGGCATCCTGAACCACAAGGAAATCAATTTTGGTTGTTGGAGCCACGGAATATGTGGCAAACTAACGCAGTGGCTTCCCAGTAAACATCTGCTGGCTGTTGTCACGTTATCTCCTGTGAATATACTTCTCTCAAACTCAATTTCTTTATCGTGTAGGATCATGGTCTTAGCTTGTGGCTGAACTTCCTTCAAGGTTCCCCCCTGCCTACCTTCCCATACTGCTCTTCCATTCTAGCCCTCTGATCTACTCATGCCCCTCAGAATGCTTCTAAGTGATTTCCTACCCCTCCCCATCTATCCACACTCCTCCACTCCTTATGGAACACCCTCTTCCCATCACCTATCTAACGCCAGAGTAATTTCCAGACCTATATAAAATTTGCCCCTCCCCAAGGCTTCCTTGACCTTCACTTTCCCCTTTGGCGTCTCAGGGGTTCACACCACTCATGTAACATAGAGTGGCAGGACTCCCTTGAATTGTGATTTTATTACCAGCAGATGGCAACTCCCTCCTACCTGCAGCTAAGGTTAAAACATGTGGTATCATCCTTGTCTCCTCTCGTTTCCTTCACACCTAACAGTTAACCTGACAGGAAACCAATGGATTCTGCTGTCCAGACACCTTCAGACTTTGAAACCTTCTCATCCTCTGTACTGTTGTAGTCAGTGCTTCAGCCACCATCTGCCCTTGCCTAGATGATGATGACAGCCTCCTAACAGAACCGTCAGCTTCTGTCCTTGTCCCCTGCAGCAGGCAGATCCTACGATGGCCCTGTGGCCTCTCCTCCCGAATGTAAGCAAGAGTTGTAGATTCAGTGGATGTCATGCCTGTGATTAGGTTACTAAGTTGATGTGCAAGGATATCTTGGTTGGTCCTTATCTAATAGCTCTTTAGACTGGCTGAGTTCTTCCCAAAGGAAAAGGCTTAAAGTGTAAGAGAGGTTCCCCTTCTGGCCTTGAAGAAGCAAATGGCCATGTTGCTGTCTGTGGAGGAGAACACATGGCAAGGATTGAGAGTGGCCTCCAGGACAAGAGCCTTTCCCAACCAACAGCTGACAGGAAAACGGGATCTCGGTTCTGGGACAAGGATGTGAACCCTGCCAACAACCAGTGAGCCTAAGGGAAGACCGGGAGCTTCAGATGAGATGATAGCCCCAAATGACACCTTGCTTTCAGCCTGGCGGGACCCTGAGTAGAAGACCTAGCTCACCCATACCTGGACTACTGACCCAGGAAACTGACACAATAAACTTTTGTTGTTGTTGTTTTATTGTGGTTATTTGTTCTGTGGCACAAAGCACTGATACACGCCACTTGTTCTCACACACTAGTCAGAGTGATCCTGTTAGAATGAAATCAGACCATGTCTGTCCTTTTTTCTCTCAGAAATGTCTCCTGTTGGCCCCACAATAAAACCCAAGGCCCAGGACATCCTCCGTGCTGTGACCTTTACCACCTCTGACCTCTGACCTCATGTCCTCCTACTTTCTCTCCTGTTCTCTCTGCTCCAGCACAATGACCTCCTCACTACTCCAGGAATACATCAGGCCTGCTCATATTTCCACCTCAAGGAGTTTGTTCTCTCAGCCTTGAGTTCTCTCCCACCATATTTCTCCATGGCTCCTCCCATCACTTCCTAGAAATTTTTTCTCAGGAGATTCCCCTCATCTCTCCATTTAAAACTATGACCTTTCTTCACAGGACCTGGCACTCCTGGTCCCATTTACCCTCCTCTGGCCCTGTATAGCTTACACAATTTATTGTAAATATTATTCTATAACACTATGTATAATTCATGTATTTATCACGTGTATTATGTATTTCCTTCTCCTCTTGGGATTCATAGTCCACAAAAGCAGAATCCATGTCCTTTTTGTTCATGGATGTATCCAAGCACCTAGAATAGTGCCTAACAACCAATACTTGTTGAATGAATGGATGGATATTTGTTATTACTTTCGACAGTGAGAGGCCTTTGGTTTAGTGTCTGCAGAAAAGCTGTTGGTGTCCCACTGGCATTCCCTCCATCACCTAACCATCACCAACAGATAGTTCCCCCAAAGCAGATGCATTCTGGGCCTCTGCACACTCATGGGAGGAGTCAGAATTGCCAGAGAATTCACTCTAAGGAGTAGACCCCAACCATGGGAGTTGGTGGGGAGAAACCCCACTGCTCTCTTGCCTCTCCACGGGACTGACCCCAGTTGGGCATAACACCAGTCCACTCAGATACCCCTTACCTGGCTTTCTTTTTCCCCTGTTCCACTTCTCCATTCTCATATCACCTCCCAAATAAATGACAGGACCCTAAATCCTTGCTTCAGGGCTTGCCTTCAGTCGAAAGGAATGTAGGCTAAGCTAGTCTCCTGGTTTGAAGTATTATGGTTGCCAGCTTCTTAAAAACAAGCTTTGTATTGACCAGTAGAAGAAACTACAAATATATATCCCTGAGGAAAATTGTAGGGTTTATCCCTTTAAGAATTTCAGAACCAGAGGACTGTCTAAATCTCTCAGCCAAGAGGATCACAAGACTTCTTGGAACGGGTTAGGGATGTTCCATCAAGGTAGGAAGAGAGATCTCAGAACTGCTCTCAATAAGCCTGAAAGAAACCATCCATTTTCCAATGACAAAACCATGCAGACTAAATGTTAAGGTGCACTATTAGGGGCTGGAGGCATCTCTCCTTCTTATGGTATATTATTCTGACCAAAAGCTATTAGAGTTATGGATCTAAGATTAGCTTTTACAAAGTGAGGAGACAACTTATTCATTCATCAAGAGCACTGGTGTTTGAAGGACTCTTTCTAGCAGAGGCTTTTGGTGTAAGCACAATTGGGAACCACTAAACTAAGCCAACCTCCTTGCTCTAACACAGGAGGCGTCTGGGGACTTGGCCAAGCTCACTCAGCTGGGGGGGAAGGGCCAGGTCTAGAACTTGGGTCCTAGATTCCCAGTTCCACACTGTTACTTCACGCAGGAAGAAAATGGCATACTTTGGAGAATCTAGGATTGTTGTTTCATCTGGAGGATATTTTTATAGAGGCAAAATTTTCCTTAAAAAGCACAGTGAATGCCTTTTACCCATTAGAAGATAAATAAGTGCAATGACAAAATGCTGAATGTTTACATCTAATGAGCTTCTCTGTGGGAAACAGCTGCATGGTACATGAAGAATGGTACTAAGGACACACTTATTCCAGAAGCAGTGTGGTATAATTATATGCCTGGTACAGTACCTGGAACAGGGCCAGCTGATAGTGCCTCCCTAACTTTTTGACCTTGGACAAATGACATGATCCCCTCCGGACCTCTTTCTCCTCCTGTGTAAGAATGTGGGGAGGGGGACCTCATGATCTAGTGGGGAGATCTGGTTTCAGGTTTCAACTTTGCTATAGGATCCTGGGTAAGTCATTCCCTCTGGGCTTTGCCTTAGTTTTCTACAGCTTTAAATAGAGAATTGATTTCAAACTCTCTAAGATGCCTTTTAGCTCAAAGTCCTGAGTCCGATGGCCTAGATGTCCCTGCATCTCTTTCCAGCTCTCACAATCTCTGATTTCATTGGTTTTTGGAGTTGATTTGTTTCGGAGATTGATTTTTTTAAACCTAAGTAAAAATAAAATGACACTTTCCCTTCAACTGGGTTAATCCCAGGCAAGCAGCTCAAGAGATGAGCAAAGAAATGTCAAGTAGACAACAGAAGTGAGGCCAGCCACAGCAGGGACATTCCAAAGTCTGTTTCCTTTCAGCCAAAGGTGATCCTTGGACAATTACTCTCATCTGTGTGACAGCAGGTAGAAAAGGAAGACCGGAGGACTTGCTCTGACAAATCTAGGAAAGGTTATGAGCAAGAGGAAATATGAATTTCTTCAAAGCCTTGTTCTTAACTTCCTTTTTGAACCTCAGGCGGTGTCTTGTTTCCGACCAGTATCTTCCCAGAACTCTTATCAGGTATTCATGTCACCACCCCGACCTGGCCTCTCTCAAAGTGGATGCTCCAGGAAGGAACCATAGTCTTCTGAAAGAACATCACACACGGGAACTCCGGCATTAGGATTTAATCCTTGATCTAGTTTTGCAATATCTGTGTAGGGGTGGGGGTGAGTGTGAGTGTGGGTGTGGTTGTGAGTGTGGGGATGGTAATAGACAATGTGATTGATTTCCATTTTAAGCACAACTTTCAGAAGCTATATACCCAAATGATCAGGTACCTTGGACAGCCACATAATTATACAAGCAATGCCACCCTGGGGAAATAATTTTTAGAATTCCCCTCTCAAACTTGCTTTCTGAATTGAAGGCTAAGCCTTCAGAATTTTTTCCACTTTTGAGAAATGAGATCTTGTACATATGAATCTTGAAGGTGCTCATTCAGAGCAAGACTTGAGGATAAGAGAGGTTCTCTGGCTCCTTAACAACAGACAGAGGAGGGCACCTGGGTGGCTCAGTCAGTTAAGCAGCTGCTTTCCGCTCAGATCATGATCCCAGGATCCTGGGATCGAGTCCCGTATCTGGCTCCCTGTTCAGTGGAGAGCCAGCTTCTCCCTCTGCCTGCTGCTCTACCTACTTGTTCTCTCTCTGTCAAATAAATAAACAAATCTTTAAGAAAAAAAAACAGACAGAGGAGTGTAGCCTGGTACACATGAAGGAGAGAATGAGAAAATGATCATTTTGTAACTCCTAGGGCAATAATTGATTCAGGCAATGATCACCAGTGGATGAACCCATTTGATGAGAGACTGATGGGGACTTGACCATGGGGGGAGCAGCCTGCACTACCTGAACCAATGATCCATGTGAGAGCCACAGAAAGTAGGGCATCGTGTGTTTCCTGAAGCGCTGCAATAGGCAGCCCGCGCTATACCAGGAGGTGTTCCTGCCACAAATGCCAGCTGTGAGCCAGGAGCCAACTTTCATTTACAGGAACAAGGGAGGAGTCATGGAACAAGTAAAACAACTTCCATGAGACCACAAAGAGGCAAAGAGACAAATCCAGGATGTAGGTCATTTTACAGGACTACTGACCCAATTTCTGCAAGTTAGTGGTGTGAGATAAAGATGGCAGTAGGAGTATTCAAAACTAAAAGAGAATGAAGAGGGGCAGCTGGGTGCTCAGTCAGTTAAGCAGCTGCCTTCAGCTCAGGTCATGGTCCCAGGGTGCTGGGATTGAGTCCAACATCCGGCCCCCTGCTCAACAAAGAATCTGCTTCTCCCTCTCCCTCTGCCCTTTCCCCTGCTTGTGCTTTCTCTTTCTCTCAAATAAATAAATAAAATATTAAAAAAAAAAAAAAGGAGGGAGGAGAATGAAGAGACGTAACAACCAAACATAACATATGGATCTTCTTAAACAAATGGACTATAAAAGAGATACTTGGGAAAATTTGCTTATAGACTGGGCATAGGACAATATCAGAAAATTACTATTAATTTTGCTAGGTGCAGTCATAAACTTGTGGTTATATTACACAGCGTGGACATGTTTCAGAGCTTCACGGTGAAGAGGGTAGTTATGAAAAACTATCTGATGTCTGGGTCGGCTTTGGACTACATCACCCAATAACAAAAAACAAAGAGCATAAAGAAGATGTGGTGTTTATGTACAATGGAATACTATGCAGCCATCAAAAAGCGAAATCTTGCCATTTGCAATGACATGGATGGAACTGGAGGGTATTATGCTGAGCAAAATAAGTCAATCAGAGAAAGATAATTACATATTATCTCTCTGATACGAGGAGTTTGAGAGGCAGGGTGGGGAGTCATGGGGGGAAGGGAGGGAAAAATGAAACAAGATGGGACCAGGGAGAGAGACAAACCATAAGAGACCCTTAATCTCAGGAAAGAAACTGAGGGTTGTTGGAGGGGAGAGGAAGGTATAGGGTGGCTGGGTGATGGACACTGGGGAGGGTATGTGCTACGGTGAGTGCTGTGAATTGTGCAAGACTGATGATTCAAAGACCTGTACCCTGAAACAAATAATACATTTTATGTTAATTTAGAAAACAAAGAGCATGTTTAAAAGGATAAATATAAAGTCAGTGTTGCAGACTGTTGATAATTACTGCATCTGGGTGATGGGTATACGGGGTTTCGTGTACCAGCCCCCTAGTTCTGTTTGAAATGAAAAATATAATAAAGATAATAAACAAGGGGAAGGGAAAGTGGTGGTGACTTTCCAAAGCTAGCCATTATGAAGCTGGGTGTCAGCCCACAGGCAGTTTTTGGTTCCTTTTACATCAGTTCATAAATATATTCTCTCCAGAGGAAAGAAGAGGAAAGGGAAGCCCATCTACCTACACGTGTTTGCGGCATCTCCAGGATATGGCTTTAGGAAAGCAAGAGACAGAATAATGGGTTTAGAATATTACTATTCAGGTCAAAACAAAAGGGGGACAGGGAAATAAATCTGCTTTCCTCTGAAAGGACACAAATCCCTGGTTGCTTCGAAGAAAAGAAACGAGTGGCTGGGCCAGGGTAGAAGGGAAATTTCCGTGTACACCATATGTCCTGTGATCTTTTTTGAATGTGGGGCAATATGCGTGTTTTACCTATTCAAAAAATACAATTTCAAAGAAAAAGAACCCAAAAAGAGCCATGCATTTATTTCTCTATCCTAAGCAGGACATCCGTAGTCTAGAGCAAGTCTTAGGCTTTGAAGGATTTTAGTTTGGGGGCAGGCCTACCTCAGTTACACCTCTCTCTTTCAAGGCCGATCTCCCTTGGAACACGCAGAAGGAATAAGCCAGGGAGAGGGCTCTGTGCTGCCGCCGAGCTCACTGACCCGGACTCCCATTCTCAATCTCTCTCTCTCGCTCTGTCTCTGTCAGTGTCTCTCTCTTGTGCACACAGGGGCATCAGTTTCATAGTTCTTCTTTTAATTAAACAAAATTTTTAGTTTTGGAAAAATGTTCATCACATAAAAGAGACTGTTTGAACCATTTTTAGTATATAATTCAGTAGCTTAAATACACTCATTGTTGTGCAAATAAACCCCAGAATTCTTTTTTTTCTTAAAGATTTTGTTTATTTATTTATTTGAGAGAAACACAGCCAGAGAGGGAACACAAGCAGGGGGAGTGAGAGAGGGAGAAGCAGTCGATCCGGGGACTCTGGGATCATGACCTGAGCCCAAGGCAGACGCTTAATGACTGAGCCACCCAGGCGCCCCAGAATTCTTTTCATCTTGAGAAACTGAGACTATGTCCATGAACGAGCACCTCCCCCTCCTCCCCAGCCCCTGGCCACCAGCATTCTGCCTTCTGCCTCCATGCATTTGCCTGCTCTAGGTGTTTCAGGAAGGTGGAATCATAGAGTCTCACTTGTGCTTAACTTAGTTCACTAAGCATCACATCTCCAAAGTCCATCCATGTTGTAGCAGGTGTCAGAATGTCTTATTAATGCCTGTTTAAGGCGGAATACCATTCCGTTGTGTGTGTGTGTACCACAACTTGTTTATCTGTTTATCTGTGGCTGGGTTGCCTTTAGCTACTTTAGAGCTAAAATATAATATAGCTGGTGAAGTCTGTATTAGCTTTTTAGCATTATTTAGGCTAATGCTGCTATGAACGTAGGTGTACAACTGAATCTTCAAGACCTTGCATTTCCTTCTTTGTGGTTTATACCAGAAGTAGAATTGCTGGCTCACACACGAATTCTATTTTCTGGACCCACCTCCATACTATTTATCAGAGTGGCTACAACACTTTATATTCCCACCAACAGTGCACAGTGTTCACAGTGTTCCAGTTTCTCCACATCCTCGCTAACACTTCATTGCTGGGTTTTTTTGGGTTTTTGTTTTTGTTTTTTGTTTTTTGTTTTTTTTTGTGTGTGTGTGTGGCAGCCATGTTCATGCACATGAGTGGTTTCTATTTGCCTGGAATCAGTTTCTTCTTGACTTGACTCCTCATCTTCAGTCGTGCCCTCTTGCTACTGTCCCTAACAAGTCTGTCCGTTTCTTCCATGCTTGGTGTTTGCTAAATGTTCCAAGGCATTCGTCACTGGCTTCTCTGCAAATTTTGGATGCCAAAGACCTTTCTGACAAACACGTCGTCATTTCCACTCCAGACAGTTGATTTCTGACACAAAGCGGCAGAACAGATGATCAAGAAGATCCAGGGTGGGAAAGCCAGTTCCAGTTAATTCTAGAACGTCCATTCCTCGTCAATGTTTTTGCCTGGAGGTTTGTTTCTTCTAATGAATATTTGTTGAGATTTTGGGGAGTTTTTGTTTTGTTTTTGTTTTTGTTTTTGTTTTTTTTTAAAGTATGGGGCAGATTTTAGTAATCTCTCTGAGGACCAGAGGACTTGAAGAACGAGTTGTGTTCTTTAAGCCTTTCTACCCACCTAAGAATGTATTATGAAGGAAGGTGCCATGTGAACATCTGAGGGAAATCTCCCCAAGAGGAGGGCACAGTGAGTGCAAAGGCCCTAGGGCAGGATCTTGCCTGGAGTCCAGCTGGAGGGGCAAGGAAGCCAGTGGGATTGCAATGCCACTGTGAGACAGGGCAGTGGTGGGGGTGGGGACAGAGGCGGTTGCCAGGGTGACAGAGGTGGGTCCTTCACCAGTGCCCCTAACAGGATGGCTTCAAACAATCACAACGGGTTGTCCATGGTTTTGGAGGTCAGACATCCAAAATCAAAGCATCAGCAGGGTTGCTGCCTTCTGGAGGCTGGGAGGGAGCACCCATCCCATGCTTCTCACCAGCGCCTAGTGGCTAATCCTTGGCATTCCTTGGCTTGTAGAGTCTTCCCTCAGCGTCTACCTCTGTCTCCCATGGTGTTGTCCCTGTGCATCTGTGTCCCAGTTTCCCCTTCTGCTAAAGACACCAGTCATATCCCTTCTCCCATAGCACTCATCTTATTTAATTACATCTGGAACCCCTCCCCATTTTCAAATAAAAGCACATGCTGAGTTATTGGGGGTTGGGATTCAATGTATCTTGTTGGAGAACACAGACAAAAAAGGGCGATACTGTGCTGAACTAGAGAGCTAAAAAAGAGAGAGACAGAAGAAAATAAAGACATTATTTAATCATAGGCTAAGCAGAGGCCTCACAGTGAACCAAGGCCCAGAGATCACACAACTACAGCCTACTCAGACCTAGACTTTGGGGGGTCTAGGAACCAGAACAATCACTGAAACCAAGAGATGAAGGTCGAAGAAACCCTCAGCAAACCCGCAGACCTATGCAGGCGGCGCTCAAGGTTCCCACAAGTGGGTCAGAATGTGGCATAGTAGGAGAGATGTTAAGAGCAAGGGCTCTTGAGCTAGACTCCCTGGGTTCAAATCCAAATGTTACTGTTTAGACGTGTGTGTTCTCAGGCAAGTTACATATCCTCTCTGTTTCTTGGTTTCTTTATCTGAAAATTGGGGAAAATAGTGGAATCTGTCTCAAGGGTTGTCATAAGGATTCCATAGATCAATATTAGAAAAGTGCTCTCTTTCCTCCAACCTCCTGATTTCCTGGTGATAACTTCCCATCGCTGGGAAAAAACCCTTTTTGGGGGGAAGCCTCTGAGATTTGGGGATGCACCTATTACAGCAGCATTGCCTATCATGTCCTGATGAACACAGGAGGTGAACTGGCTCAGGAGGTGCCCGAAGCAGGGGAGATAAGTCCTGGTTGAGACCAAGAAATATATCAGAAATGATAAGAAATCACCCCACCTACCTCTATTTTGGGGGGGTTGTGGGAAGTTGCATGTTCTTTCTGAGGATCCTAGCTGCTGTGTCGTCAGGGGGAGTGGGTCTCATGAAAGGAGAGGCTGGGGGCAGAGAGTTGGGGGGGCAGACTGGAGGTGGAATGGGGGAGGTAAGCCAGGGTGGGAGGCTTGAGGGAGGACAGGGGAGGGGCATTTCCACAGCACCCTCAGCCAGGGAAGGGTCCTAATTAGAAATGATGCATTTCAACATCAGAGCACTTTTTTTTTCCTTTCTTAAAGGAGCTGTGATGCTGAGGTTAGTATTATACCCTTTGAAGATCTATTTGTGTTGTGGACATCAAAGGGTAAGGAGGGTCCCTTTCAGAAATTTAAATACAAGGCTTTATCTCTGGTGTTTTAAATGAATGCCTAGAACATCACAGGCTTCACCAAGGAAGCAAAAGTCCAGCTGCATGAGCTGGGCCCAGAGAGAGCAGAACTTGGGACAAGTCCAAGGGGTGAATGGACCCCTCAAGGCCCAGCGGGAGGCATGGGACAGCTGGACCAACGCAGGTCAGAGCCTGGAGTCCAGCGAAATCCAGTGGTCAGTGGTGGGGCCCTAGCCCCAGAAACCACACACACACACACACACACCCCACACCACACACACACACACACACACACACACACACACACACACATTTGGACCCAGAAACAGAAGCCAGTCAGCAGAGGACCTCCTGCCTCAGTCCCCCTTGACCTGGGCTCTGGGGCTGAGGCCTTTGGTGGCACTCTCCCAGGACCCTGACATGGGCAGAGGAGATGGCCAGGGTGGAGAAAGGGAGGCAAGCTGATGGAAGGCACCCAGGAAAGTTTGCAACTGAGTGTGGGAGCTGCCCCTTCTCTCTGGGAAGGCGCACGGCCTAAGCTGGCAGAACCCCAGTGTCCTGACCCAGACATGATGAACCCCGCCACGGTCTCCGCACAGCGCTGTCAACACGGTTCTCCACACGCGGCACATGGGACAAATGCGGGAAGCATTAAGCAGTGATGATACCTACATCACACCCCAAATCACTTCAGTCAGAATCTCAGGGGTTGTATAAACCTCTCTGGTGCCTCTCACGTGCAGCTGGGCCTGCAGGGCTTGGTGAGAAGAGTGGTTCTCAAAGTGTGGTCCCCAGATGAGTGGTAGCCCTGGGGCACTCTTTGAGAAAGCAGCTTCTCTGGCCCCGCCCCGCCCTACCCAGCCCCGCCCCACTGAATTCGAAGCTCGTGGAGGGGGCCCCCCAGCAACCGGTTTTAACTCCCCCCACCCCTTTGTCCCTGCGATTTTCAGGCAGGGAGGAATGAGGCTGCGTGGTCTGCTTCTCTGATGGGCCATGCCCCGCCCCCAGAGCAGCGCAGCAGGGGCCCCCTCGCCCTATTTGCGCAGCCTCTACTGAGGTAAGAGCTTGTCGTGCCTCATATGATGGGACAAAGCTCACAACTTACCTAAGACATACAGGTCTTAAGATGCACATTTTACCTTTTCAAGACGCTGAATAACCTGACTGAGGGCACAGGCAGCCAAAGGCACAGGAGCTGGAGTTCCAGAAAGCTCCCAGGGTCCTAGCCCCGCTCCCTCGGAGGCAAGCGCTTGATTTGATTTTTCTCTCAAAATCTGGAAATGGCCCGGGCAGGTGGCGGGGTGGAGAGAGGAGGGCCTGATATAGGGCAGGGCTGCTCTGTGGGCTTCTGTTCTCCCTTCTCCTCCAGCCCCCCGCTGACTCTAAAGAGCAATGACACCCGGGCCTCCAATGACTAACGCCCCCTGCTGCTTCCCGATGCGCTCAGGCTTTCCCTTTTCATCTCAGCCCCGACTTCCCTGCCAGCCAGTCATCTCTCCCCTACATTATGTGGAGCAGGTGCTCCGGGACTTGAGGAACTCAGCACTCCCCGGGCTGCACCCAGGGCCCGGCGTGCTCTCCTGATGGTCTCGAGACCACGCTCCAAGACATGGGGTTGAAAGCTCATGCCTCAGCCTGGGAGGGTTCCTGCCACTTTCCCCACACCCTAAATGCACCGTGGGGTTAGAGCTGGCTGAGGGGGCGATGGTAGGAATCCATTTTCTCAAGAAACTTCCATCAGCATTGTATTAGTGAGGGCCCTCTGGAGAAACAGAACCGATAGATTTTAGAACATTAAGCGTGCTGGTCTGAGAGAATGATACAGGGGAGCAGAGGGAAATGGGGAAGAGAAAGAAGCAGAGAGAGTTCCAATTATGTTGAAATTCCTGGCTCCAGGAATTCCCGAGCCTTGCCCTTCTTATGATGTTTTTTTTTAAATGTGAGTGAATCAATTTCAGCTTTTGGCTTAATACGCGTCTATTTGATTTCTCTTGCCTGCTCGGAGAGAGGACTGAGTTCTCCAAGGCAGAAGTGGGAAGAGGGCCAGCACTTGGGTGAGACAAGCAAGCACCCAGGGCCCGGGAGGGAGGGAGGCCTCCCTGTCAGGCCTATGTAGATCCACAGCTGGTCTCTGAAGTGAGTGCCTCCTTCCATTCAGTGCCCTTGGCGTCTCCGGCATCCCTCTCCTCGGCCCCAGCTAAAAATGGAAGTCTTGGCCTTGGGGAACTAAAAAACATAATCACCCACTGATTCATTTGTTTGTTCATTTACTAAGTAAGCATTGATTGAGTGCCTCCTGAGTACCCAAGGCTGTGATAGGTACTAGAAGGGGCCAAGATAAGGTTTCTGTCCCTAAGGGGCTGACTGCCTGGCCAGAAAGACAAACATGGAAAAAAAATAACCAGAGAGATGTGTCTTAAAGAACGGGAAGTAATGGTGTGTGGAGGGCACCTGTGGCAGGAGGACCTGGAAATTGTAGCTGAAGACTGAAGGAGAAATACAATTTAGATGAGAGAGAGAGAGTGAGAGAGAGAGAGTAAAGCAAGTGCACACTAGAGAAGAGTAAGTTGCCCCAGAGAGAAGGCAGCACATAGAACCCGCTTGGCCACTTTCTGAATCTGCTTGATAAACGCTTGTTCAGAGCCTATTAGGAACTAGGCAGGGGTTAGTCTTTCCAGATTATAGAGATAAAAACCCTGCCCTCGAGGAGAAATTGATTCTAACAGTGAAGGAAGCTGCCAGGAGACCTTGACCATGTAAATAAATGCATTCTGGGAAGGGGGGTGCGCTGGGCTGGGGTGGGGGTGGGGTTACAGGACAGGGTGTTCAATTCATCCAGAGAGGACAAAGGAAGGCTTCTCAGAGGGGTAATGCTTGCCTGAGCTGGATTCTGAGGATAAGCGGGTATTAGCCAGTCAAAGAAGTCAGGCGAAGCCAAGAAGAGAGACCACTCAGGGAAAGGCAGGGAGGCAAGGGAGTGCGGTGGGGTGCTTGCAGTGATGGTTAGGTGCCCAGGCTCGCCCAGGGGGTGCAATATGGACTTGAAGGATTGTGGATGTTTCCAACAGTAGAGAGATTTCTACAGTGGAGTCTTACCCGCTTCATCTTTCGGTAAGTCCCACGCATCAGATCTTCCAGCCGGGAACAGGTAACTATTTCCTTAGTTGGGCACAGGATGAAGCACTTGGCTTGCGGCAAGGATCTGTACTATGTGGTAAAATAGGTCTTTAAACTGGAATGAAATTCGATGCCTGGGGTTGTTGTTCCATTAGAGTCTGACAAGCGAGAAGGAACTGGGATAGACCAAGGGAACCTCAGATTTATAGCTGGAAGGGACCACACATTCTCTAGCGCCTGGCTAAGTGGGAACAACAGTAGGCAATTGTCTACAGTTTAAAAAAATGTTTTTCTCTCTCATTATCTCTTGTTACCTACAGATGAAAATTCGCCTATGATGCAATTTTTCTCTGTGCCAGGAGCCATAGCCTCTTAGGAAAGCAGATGGTGGGACCAGCTGCTGGCTGGAATCCCAGCTCCACTCTCGGTGTTCTCTGCGAAGTTACTTCTCTTTGCCTCGGTCTCCTCATCCAAAAGAGGAGGCTAATGATACTGTTAGGAGAAATAAATTAGTGCTTAAGAGAATGATTGCACATGGGAAGCACTCTTTTATTTATTTATTTTTATAAAGATTATATTTATTTACATGAGAGAGAGTGAGAGAGAGCACAGAGGGAGAGGGAGAAGCAGACTCCCTGCTGAACGGGGACCCCAATGTAGGACCCAATCTCAGGACCCTGGGATCATGACCTGAGCAAAGGCACGTGCTTAATTAGCCCCCCAGGCGCCCTGGGAGACCCCGTTTGAAATAAGAGTCATCGCCATTATTTCTGTTGGTCTATTACTTGAAACTGACTTAGAGCACCAGGGTTAGCACCATTTAGACTGTTTCTGTGGGAAAGGGGGGAACGAGCCTGGTGTCCGCCAAGGAGCCACTGTGGAAGGGCCGGTGGCATAGGGAAGATGGAAGAGACAAAGTTGGGGTTTTGACAGTTGTGGGGGAGGAAGGAAAGTTGGGGAGCCTGGCTTCCCCTCCCATCCACCCTGCAGCCCTGGGTCAGGGCTCCAGCCCAGATCATCAGTGTATGTCATTCCTCAGTGAGGGCAGTGAGGGGAGGGGGAGCCCGGACAGCCGAGGTCTCGCCCACAACTCTTTCTCTGGCCCTGGCAGGGCAGCTTTGCCCGGAGCAAAACACGGAGAGCTTTGTCAAGGCTGGCCAGAGGTAACCCCACGGAAGGTAAGTTGTCTTTGATGTGTCCCCCAGTTCCGCTGATGTCCTGCTTGCCTAGTCTTAGCCCCACAAGACTAGGGTCTTTGTTCCACGAACTCAGCTGTGACACCCCTAAACCCTTTCCTCCCTCTCCCGGCCCATCAGGGCCCTCGGCCAAGTCCTTCCTCCCCTCTCAGGCCCCATCAGCCTCCGGCGGTGCCAACCAAACCGTGCACAGGACCCTTGGCACTACCTGAAAGCTTGTTGGTAATGCAGGAGCCTCTTGAATGGATCTGTATTTTAAAAAGATCCCCAGGTAACTTGTATACACGTTATAGTTTCAGAGACACTGAGCTCAACGTACATGATCAGTTTCTTTTTTGGTCCTCGCCAAGCTGAAAAGTGGCTTTACTCTCTGTGCCCAGAGAATGGCCCTCCTATTACTGTCCTTTTGGGTTCGGAGTTCACCTCACACCTTCAGCCCGTCCAACGGCTGGCCTCTCGCTGCCCTCCCTGTCTTGAGAACACTCTTTTCTCCTGAGCGTCCCATGGCAGGCCATATAACGGGGTCTGAAGGCTTGGGCTATTACACTGGAGCACAGTGAAATTTAAAAAACAATTAATTACATTTTAAATTGTTTTTTAAATCCAAGTATCACATCAAAGTTTCAACAGTCAATAAAGACTTAAAAAAATACAAAACCCAAAATAAATAATAGTAAAACCCTGTTCCTTTCTGAAAGTCAACCTTTCTAGGGTTTTCTTCAGGTATATACTTCCATATACCACCATTTCTTGATTGAGTTATTTTTAAACTTTATCTTGTGGCATCCTCTTTTCGGTACATGAGGAGTTCGCTCTTCAGAAATCTGTCCCTTTGTCCATCCATTCGCCCTTCTAGTTCCTTTGTCTGGTTTCCATTTTCACATATTGCACTGCAGGGAGACACAGATGCAACCACTATGTGTATGTTTGCTTTCCTCCTTCTCCTTGTTTGAGAGTGGTGTGTGTGTGTGTGTGTGTGTGTGTGTGTGTGTGTGTGTGTTTTGTTTGTTTTGTTTTGTTTTTGAAGACTTTATTTAAGAGAGAGAGCACTGCAAGGGAAAGTAGGAGAGGGAGAATCAGGCTCCCTGCTGAGCAGAGAACCCGATGTGGGGCTTCATCCCAGGATCCTGAGATCATGACCTGAGCCAAAGGCAGACGCTTAACTGACTGAGCCTCCCAGATGCCCGAGAGAGTGATTTTTAACACAAAGATGGAAGGACAAAGTGCTTGATTCTACCATCTTAAAATTCGACATGTTACAGATTCTTTTCTTAAAGGCCCTCTGCAATCCTTACCAGTGAGAAATTTTATAGTCACCATATTTTCCTCTCCACATTTTCCTGCGGGGGGTATCGGCCTTTTCTCTTCCTGGATTCCCTACAACCTCCACCCCTCCACTTCTCTTACTTCTCTTCCTCTTCTGTGAAGCAGCTCAGGCCTCTAAGTTTCCAGTCCTTTCCAGGGATCTGTTTTCACTCAAATGGTGTATTCATTTCCTAGAGCTGCTCTAACGCCTTTCGCAAACCTGGGGGCTTAAAACAACAGAAATGGATTTTCTCCCAGTTCTGGAGACTAGAAGTTCAACAGCAAGGCATTAGCGGGGTTGTGTTCTCTCTGAAGGATAGGGAAGAATCTTCCCTTGCGTCTTCCTGGCTTCTGGTGGTTCCCCGCAATCCCTGTCCCTCCTCACCTTACAGCTGCCACACTCCAGTCTCTGCTGTGGTATCACATGTCCTGCGACTTCTTCCCTCTGGACGAGCCTGTGTGTTTGCAAGTCTTCCTCTCCTTACACGGTCACCAGTCACATTGGATTTAAGACCTGCCCTAAGCCAGAGTGACTTCATCTTAACTTGATCAGTGGACGTGAGTCTTGAGGAGACACTATTCGGCCCAGTACAAATGGTTTATAACATGTTTTACTAAGCAAAAACTAGTTCTCTCCTTGAAAAGAACTCCACGTTTAGCTCCTAAAGTCATATCTGTTTTCTTCTCGCCGCAGAAATTGTTTAATTTCTTAGGCCTATTAGTTTTGTTTCTCCAGTTATTCGGAAGTGACATTACCCCCGGGACCCTTGCCATGCCTAGCTCAACATTATGTGTCATAGTTAGGTGATCAGTAAATATAGAAAATAAACTTTGCTCTCATATTTACGCAGTGCCCTGGTGAATCTGTTCTCTGGTGGGAGAGTGATCTGATGCGCCCACTCTCTCTAAAACTGATGATTATTGCCCTCCTAAAGCTTCCACATTATCATAGTTCCCATGGACAGCCTTTTGTGGGTCCTCAGTGATCACCAAAGAAAATTGATCTCAGCCCAACATGTAAAATTCTTCACAGACAGGGGTTGGGGGGGGGGTCTTTTCTAGCCTTTGCTGTCCTTGCCTAATCCCCAACCAGCCAGTTTTTTTTCTTAGTTTGGTGCTTTTCATTAGCCAGGATCCCTGCCTGAGTTGTCTCCTTTTCCCTATCCCCCATCCTTCCTCATCCCTCATTGAACTTCTATTCATCCTTCAAGACCCAGTTCAAGAGACGCTTCTTTTGTGAAGCCTTTTTTAACAGCTGTAAGCAGAATTAATTTCGTCTGCCTAGATGTTCCCTACCATTGTGAATACAGTTTCATTTTAATGCTTGCCCGGTTGTGAGGGAATCTGTGGTGTCTGTACCCACTGCCTACTAGATTAGGAGGTCCTGCCATGTGGACTAGGCTCAGTGCCTGGTTTAGAGTAGACTCTATTAAATCTGCCCAAGGAGACCATAATGGTGGTCTTTTAGGGTTTCTCAATCCATACCTGGAGAGCTCCCACATAATTTCTCAGCATGGTGACTGGGAATTAGAGGAGGGAATGAGGGATTGTGTCAGTAATTCAAACTCTATTATTTAAGAATCAATCCAAAGTGAGAATCTTTTATGGTTTTTAAACCCCAAACAATATAGGGCAGCCCTTTCCCTGTGGGAAGCTGGGGAGAGTACAGAGTTCTGGAAAAGAGGAGTGACTCCTTTTGTCTTCCCTCTCAATGTCTTAATTGGGCTCGTTCACATCTTGGGGACTTACTGCAATGAAGCTCAAGATCTAGGCAACTATAAAAAATAGAGTGGTCAAGGGGCTGGCCATTCCCTCATCCTCTTCCTCACACTGAGCCATCTGTCACTCTTTCCTCTTAGTGAGGCAGATTCCTCCAGCACCTTGCCTATGGCTCTCTGATCTTTCAGTGTGCTTCTGTTCCCTCCACTGCCAGTGTATGCCTTTCTAAACCTAAGGAACTTTTTTCTGAGGCGATGGAAGGCAGTTCATTCATTCTTTCTTTTTCCTTCTCCCCCCCCTTTCCTTCCTTCCTTCCTTTTTTTTTGTTTTTTTGTTTTTTTGTTTTTTTTTCCTTCCTTCCTTTAGTTGAGAGAGAGAGAGAGAGAGAGAGAGAGAGAGAGAGAATGTGCGCACACTCACGATGAGTGAGGAAAGAAACAGAGGGAGTGAATCTCGAGCAGACTCCCCACTGAATGTGGGCCCGTTGGGAGCCTTGATCTCAGAACCTATGAAATCATGACCTGAGCCCAAACCAAGAGTCAGATGATTAACCGACTCAGCAACCCAGGTGCCTCGAAGGCATCTCATTCTATAAGCAGCAGGTCAGAGTGCCAGGGAATCAAACTCTGTGGGCACAGCCCTCCACCAGTGATTTCCAGAAGTTGCTGTATAGATGACCTGACCCCGTTATCTTTTGGCTGGGGCTAACCCAGATGTGCATGTTCAGGTTTCCCCTTGAAATAAGACCTCATTGCCTCCTTTGGTGGCAGGATTGATAATACGCCATTTTTTTTTGGCTGCCTTTCCTTGCCCATATCCATTCCCACTCCTCTTCTGCTGTTTCCTGGGACCACTGCCCCAATATATTGGATGCAAATTTGCACTCAGATCTTTGTCTCAGAGTCTGCTCCTTAGACAACCCAAACCATGAAGAAACATGGTAACTTTGGTCTCTTGAACTTCTGCTCTTTTCTTTCCTTACCATCTGGATTCTCCTTGCCTCTAATCTCTGTAACCTTTTTAAGAACTCAAAGCTCTGCATTCATGGCTTTTGCTTATTCATTTTAGTAATTATTTCTACTTTCTCATAATCCGCACCATCTGTCACTTCTCATGGCCCTCCCTATCACAGTGCTACATCTCAAATCCTTTCACCTACTATTCCCACTGTTACCTGCCCCAGTCTTTTCTAATTTCTCAGTTCAAATCCCTTGGAGGAATTTGATGGGCCGGCTCATCTTTTTTGTGTAGAGACTTGGCCAATGCACAGATTGGCTGCGGCAGGGTCAGCTGATCACAGCCGATCCAATCAGCTGTGCAGAGGCAAGGAGGTGGGACGGAAAATGCCGGAAGGTTTGATGGCAGACACCGAGGAGAAAGTTGTGGAAGGTTTAGTCCCTTCCTTAGTGTTTTAGACGGACAATTGATGTTTCCTCCATTTATTTTGAATGTAACCTCAACTTCCCAGATTGTCCCGCTAAATCACTGCAGTGGTGAAATTCTGAAGCCACCATGGGTCTGTATAAATTAAGACATGGCCACCTAGGACCTGGGTCTTCAGCCAAGTTGTGGGCAGGAACTTCCTGTATATAATGAAGCCAATGTATTTGATAGGGTTAGTACCCCAAGCCTGCTATGAAAAGAAACAAAGAGAGAGGAGAGAGAGGAGAAAGAGAAAGAGAGAGAGAGAGAGAGAGAGAGAGAGAGAGAGAGAGAGAGAAAGGAAGGCAAGAAGGAAGGAAGAGAAAGAGAGAGAAAGAAAGGAGAAAAAATAAAAGAAAAGGGAAAAAAAAAGAAAAAAAGAAAAGATGCAGGGAGTCCCAATTCACTGAGATAATCACTCCTTGCATTTTAGACATTTTCCTTGTGTGTGTGTTTAGAGGGAAATATTTCTTCCCCATAATAAGAGGATTGTCCTACATATGCTGCTTTTTATAACCTGCTTTTTCACCTTATCACTGAACACTTTTCCATGTCATTAAATACGCTCCTAGAACCTCATTTTAGTGTCAGCCAGGCCTTCAGACACGGGGCTTCTGGCCGTGCTGAGCTGCCTTCTCAACCCTCTCCTCCCCAGGACGCTCAGCTGTGAAAGGCACCGATGGACACAGAGAAATCTGATGAGCTCATCTTCTTCCCACAACATTTTAGCCCATCCTCTGCCCAGGGCTGCCATGCAGCAAGACCCTCCGGGGAAGTCACCAGTCAGCTCCCTGCAATTTCCTTGTTCCCCACATGCTCTCTGCAAAGCCAGCTCAGGACACAGTAAACACAAATCACCAAAAACTTGGAGGTGGAAGCTCCCTTGGGAAACTATTCCAGCGCCTCTGCGTTAGAAATAAGGAACCAGGCCCAGAGAGGGGAAGGTGACATGTCCACGCTTGGCCAGGGAGTGGCACGGTGAGGATTCAAGCCCCGCGTCCTGGTGGCCAAGCCTAGTCTCTCCTTACCCCCATCCCAGTGCCTGCCAGGAGTTGGGGTTCTCCTCTTCCACCCCTCCATCCTGCAGGGCCAGGTCTCCAGGGCATTCCCCAGCCCCAGCTGGAGCTTGGCAGCTTAAAACCCCAGCTCAAGGATCGACCTTGGGGAATGTGGCTGTCCCTCGCCCGCCCCTCCCCGCCCCCAGCCTCCTTCGGGATCAAGTCCTGGTTTCCCATCCCTGGGTGTGGTGTGCGTAGAGCAGCCGCCTTCTGGGACTGCAGACGCAGACGCTGTGCCTTGGGGCTGAGTAAACATTCCACCACCAACAACAGGCCTCCCTCTCTAGGGCCTATGCTAGTGAAGCATCTGGGCTCTGGAGAAGCAAGGAGGCCGCAGCTTTGTAGATTGTCACTAAGCCCCAAGGACCTTGGGGCCACCAGGCTCTATGAGTCAGGGGGCAGACTATAGTAGCTGGAGCTGCCCCAGGAGTCAGGGACAGGGACACCCCTGCTTTCCAGTGGCACTGCCCTTCAGAGTTGCCCTCAGAGCCTGTCCGCCCCACCCCTCGCCCTCACCCCCTTAGGAGTCTCTGGTTTCCCGTGGAGGAGGCTTTGGCCCAGCCTGATTGGAGGGAGAGTGTGCCCTTGGGGAGCAGTTCTTCCAGCTGAAAGCCAGTTCACTGAGTGTGAAATGGGAGAAGGATTATCCCAGCACCCCATCTGCCATCCTCGCGCATCTTGAGCTCTGTGCCTGATTGCAGGAGTGCGGGGGCCTTGAATTGAAGCAGCATGAGTGGACTTGCAGGCGTTATGGCCCCTCTTTATGACGTTTAAGCCCCAGCCTCGGAGATCCATCAGGGCCCAGGCCTAAGGCAGAGCTGGGCTCTTCTCATCCTGACAGCCAGCAGGCAGCCAGCGACGCGTTTCCTTCCCACCCCAGCCCAGCTTTAGGGACACAGGCTGCTTTTACCACGTTGTCTGGATGGGGTCTTTCTTCCGGGGGAAGCATTTGGTGGAATATGAGTTTTCTGTGAGTTCAGACCCCTCAGCTATTTTTTGGTTAAAGTACACGCTGCTTTGTTTTTCACCTTCAATCCGCTTGCGTCCCTGCACATCTTAGGTGGTAAGCAAGGCCAGAATGTTCCTAGTGACCACTTCATTTGCTGAGTGCTAACCCAGTTTTCTGATCCTCTAACAGAGAAGAGAAGGGAGACAATGCCTGACCCTGGGGACATGACAGATGGGCCAGCTTTCCGGTTGAAAGCATGGGAATAGATCCTTCCTGATTTCCTTGATGATTGGGTGCAAAGCTCGATGCCACCAATCCTTCACCCAGGCATCCCTTCCTCTGGAGCCCTTTGCTGCGTATCACATCCCGTGCCCCAACTCAGAAACCAGAATTCTTACTTTACATCTTGACGAATTTAAAAGGGCTATGGTGATTCCCACTCTGCTAAAGACAGTGTCCCTTTTCACCCCAGCAACCCGACCAATGTAGACTGGTTCCACCGTTGTGGTGGGGAAAGGAGAGCGGCACCTCTGAGAGAAGGGGATGCCTCCTGATGGGCCTGGGACACCTGATCTGGACCTGGGCGGCCAAGCAGAAGCAAGGAAAGTTGGGGGAGATGATGGAGAAGAAGGGATGTGGTGGGGGGTGTTGAATGAGGAAGGAATAGAAGGGATACACTAGACGACCAAACCCAATTTCACCAGTCCTGCTGCATGCAGGGAGAAATGGTCAGGGGTGGGAACCGGCAGACCCTGCCGCGCTCTGCCTACACGGGAAGGCAAGGGGCCGGTGCAGCCAATTTCCCAGGCAGGACCAGCGAGGTAGGGCCAGTGCAGAGTGAAACTGTGGGGCCTCATGTTCGAAACTTGTTAGGAACTTCCAGATGGAGACTGAAGAGCATTAAACCAAGTGTGGGGCCCTGGCAAGCGCCTAGGTGGCAGGATGTGGAGCCCGCCCAGGTTCCTGGGCTGGGTCAGGTGTTGCGATGGGTCAACTGGGCTGACTGAAAGGCAGTGGATCGGATTAAAAAACAAACTGGGGGAGGGACACGACTGGATTAAGCCAAGGGATGGATGTTACCTCTGCAACAGCTAATTATTGAGCCCCTTCTATGTTAGAGGCTTTCTTCTAACGAAGTGTATGTTCTCCACTTCATCTTAGGATGACTGTAGGAGGCAGAGACCATCATCATCACTGTCATCTCCCCAAGGAGGACGCCAAGGCGCTGGAAGATAAAGGAAAATAATGTAACCTTTGCAACCCTTAGTTAACCAACAGGCTGAGTAATTTGCTCAAAGGCATATAACTCCTAACTTGGAGACAGGTTTGCGAGAGGGCCCAGAGGCCTGGACCCTGCGCCGTTTGACTGTAAACACATCTCAGTAAAGGGAAGCTTCTTCACAAGGAGCCATCTCGCTGTAGCGAAGAACGTTCTAACCAAGGTACTCAGGGACCCATGGGCTGGAAACATTTGCAAACAGGCAGGAGCGCCCTTCGCAGAGGGAAACCCCGCGCGGCAATGGAGTGGAGTTCAGTAACAATCAGAATCACACGAGTCATGGCTCCCTCGGTCGTTGTGATGGGTCTCGGCTAAGTGCCATACCAGCATCATTAGATCCCGGGATGCCAGTAGCTGGTGCCCGTTCCACAGAGGAGAAGGAGAGAACAACAAGATCGTGGCACTTGAAGCTAATGCTCCTCAGAGTCAAGGAGACAGAACTGGAACCCAGGTCCCGCTGCTTCCAACAGCCACACCAGACGGACTGACTCTTAAGGTCCCTCCCACCCCAAGATGCTGTAATTCTGAACCTCCACGAGGGATATGATACTGTATCTCCCCGGGCGATTGCACTCTAAGCTCGTGTTGATATTTTTATAGACAGCTTGGAGATGGCTGGGGGGCCCCAGAATCTGTTCCCTGTCTTGAATCAGTCCTCTGGAATGTTGGCCCAGACCCTGGCCAGGCCGTTCTGAGTCTTTCCCCCTCGAATTTGACAATCTGGGTTTTATGTAAGTGCTGGTGAGAGCCCATGCTTCTGATTTCATCTGTATTTAAACAGACAGCTTTGTGAGTTCTGGCCTCGTGTCCAGGAAAGCTCGTGGACTCTCGCCTTCTCTGAGCCAGGAAGTCTGTGGCAGCCGTTGCACTGGGACTGAACCCCAAGATTCCACCCTTGAAGTTGTGGGCTAAAGCCACAGGTTGTCAGAGCTTTGGTTTAGGATTTAACTAGAGCCTGCTCCAGCTTTCTCTCTCCACTTCCAAACCGGCCCCCGAGGATGGTCATCTGGCACCAAAGCCACACACACCAGCAGGTCCTCAAGGAGCTGATCCCCAAACACATGCCCGGCTCCAGCTCACCCGTTCCACCGAGGTACCAGTTCGTCCAGAGACTCGCTGTCTTACCTGGAGTAGCTTCCTGTGCCGGCCGCCACGAAGGACCAGCAACTGAGTGGCTTAAAATCAGAGAACTGCATTCTCTCTCACTTCTGGAGCCCAGAAGCCCGACCTTGAGGTGTCCACGGGGCCATGCTCTCGCTAAAGGCTCTGGAGGGGAATTTGTTCCATGCCCTCCTCCTAGCTTCTGCGGCCAGAAATCCTTGGTGTTCCCTGGCTTATAGACACAGCTCTTCAGTCTCGGCCTCATTGTCACAGGGGGCTCGTCCTGTTTGCCTCTGTCTCTTGTGTTCCTCTATGGACACCATCATACTGGGTCTGGTGGCCCCATTCAGACCCTAACTGAACACAACCTCAACTTAATTACAAACAAACCCCGGTTGTCAGTAAGATCACATTTACAAGTACTGGGAATTAACACTTCAACATATCTTTTGGGGGGACACAGTTCAACCCCCAGTATCCCCCATATCTCCATCAGGATACTGCTAGGGACACGTAACACACCGTTTCTGGTGTGTTGGTGTTATGCCCAGATTTAAAGATCCCCAAAGACCACCAGGGAGCCAAGTCCCATGCAAAAGCAAAGAGCCTTAATTCAAGCTAGCTCGGGCTCAGTCTCCCACACACCGATGCAGCGGCGAGATGCAGAGAAAAAGCGTGACCTTCAGAAGCACAATACCTATATAGGGGGAGGGTGGTAATAGCGGGGGAGATATCGGTGGCTTACACTGATGGGGCCAAGCGTCAGCTGCGTAAGGCGGGCCAGGCCAGGGCTGGACAATATTTGCATGCAGTTGTTCTGGGGAGGGGTCAAGCTGGTCATTTACACAAGATGGAGGGCGCAGCACACAGTCTTTATTCTGCCTTTGCATTGGCTGTGCTTGCCCTGTCAGCCTTACCGTGACCCGAGGAGGTAGGTTCTACCATCTCCTCTGGACAGAGGAGAAATCAAACGGCCAGAGACATTAAGCAGCTTGGCCAAAGTCACACACAGCCACAAAGAACAGAGCTGAAATTCATACCCAGGACATGAAGCAGTGCTGTTCTCAGGATGCCGGGAGCATGAAAAAAAGAAGTCTGAGCTCACCTGCTGGGACCAGGGCATTCAGAAACAACTCGGCACTTCTGCAAAGGGACACATGGTTTCCGTGCTGGATGGCCGGCTGCAGACTCCTTTCCTTCATGTGAGATCATTTCTCTGAAACCCAGTTTCCTCATCTGTAAGGCAGAGTCATGGAGGCTGCCCTCCTTCTCTCAAGAAATGGCTGGGAGGGTCCATACCCGGAATTGCGCTGGCCCCTCAGAAACCCCGGGTTCCAGTGCTAGAACTGCCCACCCACGCAGACTGTGCTTCCTTTAGCTCTTTGCCCAAATGCCACCACATCGGAGAAAGCTTCCCCCATCATGGAATCTAAATTAGCACCATGCACCTGCCACCCCCCTTATCTCATTCCCTGGATTTCTGACTATTTGACACATTTATTGGCATATGGTCTAGCCTACCTACTTTAGAATGTAAACTTGGAGTGAGCAGGGGCTTCGTCTATTCTGTTCCCTTTTGCAGCCCCAGTGCCAACAACAGTGCCTGACACACAACAGACACTATTAATATTCATCAACTAAAGAAACGAGCAACTTGATGTCAGTCGGCAGTTCCTCCTCATGGTGGAGTGGGAACAGTTTTCCCAACTAAGCTCCATGAAAACCGGAAATCATGGCCCTCTGATTCATCACCATGTTCCCATTTTTTTCCGGGCACAAAACAAGAGACTTGATACACATCTGTAAAGTGAATGGGGCGAGGCAAAGCCTGCTGGACAGATGGAGACCCCGCTGTCCCCTGCTCCGGGAAATGAATGGCCCAGGAAGGCTGTGGTTGCACCTGAGCTGTAAGGACTTGGGATGATGGTGAAGGGAGGGGTGCTTTCTAGCTCATAGAGACGAGATGGGCTGTGCATGCAGGTGGGGTGGCAATGAGCAAGGCTCACGTGCAAGACAAGGAGAGCTGCTCTCTTTGAACAAAGTTGGCATCCAGAAGCAAAGATGCAGATTGGCTGCATCTGATCACGAATTACTTAAATGCCCAGTGAAAAGAAACCCAGAATTTCCCCCAGTCGTGTGCATCAGGGACTTCATTAATATGCCACTAATACACAAACTATGTAAAGTGTGGAATGATAAGAGCTCTTGGGTTTAGCTTGCTCTTCTCCTCCCCCTCCAGTATCACCTGCGATCTCAGGCTCTGCAAAGGCCAGGGCACGTCTTGAAATAACTTCTCAGGCAATTAAACTACATCCAATTTTATAAGTCTGAATATGTCAGAGGATTCTGTTACCTCTATCTTTGGGCCCAGAGGCCAACATTTCCTCATCAAACCTAATGGGCTTGTAAGAGGAGCCGACATCTGGGTGATGGAACAGACTTGCTGTCTCCCGGCTCCTGTCTTCGAATCCTGGTTGCCAAGCAGCTTGGGTCTGACTCTCTAGAGGTGCTGGGATTTCAGGGGCAGCAGGAAGCTCCCTCTCCTCCAGCACCCCCGGGATGCCAGGGATTCCTTTAATGCAGGTCAGCACCTTTCATTTCACTGCAGAAGGAGAGGCCTAGAATTCAAACCGCCCCAGGAGAAGCAATATGCTGGTTTGAATTAATACTAAAGCGCAAATGACTAGCCCAGACCTTTGGTCCCTCAAGGGCAGATTTTTAAAAAGCCAGGGGAGGAGAGGTGGTTTGGGGAAATGAATGGACTTTATCCAAGCCTAGTTCTTCCTCTTACTACCTCTGGGACTTTGAACAAGTTAATTAACTTCTCATCTGTGAAAACACCAGAGCTCCGCTTTGACTAGACTCTGCTGCCTACAACTGCCCTCCAGGCACTAATCCCCACCCCCATCCCCGTGCCATTTCTCAGGGACCTTTCAATCTGGAAAGTTCCTATCTCCTTTTTCCACCTGACTCCTTCTCATCTTTCTGTTGCCCTGGACGTCTGCCCAGAGTTGGACAGCCAACCGAGTGTTCACATAGTAAACTCAACAGTGCACACTCCCGTCCCTGCCTCGTACACACATCGGACAGGGAGAATGGGGGTGGGTTGGGGTCTCTTTCTTGCTCTCCTCCAGGTCACCGTTAGGGACTCAGCAATTGTCTCTCCAATCATTGTGAATTACTTCTATGAACAAAACGTTTCCAAAACACAGAAAGAAAGCAAGAAAATGACTGCGTGCCTTTTCGGTGTCATGCTGGGGCTTCCAGGTCCACCAAGGATGATTTAATTCTCTGGAAAAAACTTGCCCATATTGGCTTTGCTGTTTTCTATTGAATAGAGCCCAGATGCTAAATGTTGCATGTTAACTTGCAGATGTTTGCCCTGTAGAGATGATAGGGGAGATGACTTCTTTCTGGTAGAAAAGAGAACCTAGGACTTCGTGGCCACATAGTGTATTAACCATTTGTAATAACCTGATGGCCTTATTCTATATCCTCTTCTTTCTTTTTTTCTTGCCTGCAAATACCTCAAATAATCTATAAATCATCTTTGTCACCATATTGGTTCCCTCGGTATTTAATGAGATCAACAAGACTCTGACGCGTTCATTCTCTATTTTCTAAAGGCATTTTTTTAAGAGCCATGTTTTTAACTTCTTAAAAATAATATTTTGACATCTTGCAGGAATTCTGAGTGGTCTAAACAATAGCAACTCCCAACTCTTTTAAGCACTATGCCAATACTTTCTATCTTTCATCTCACTTAATCCTTGACACCTTATCAAGGAGATTTTCATTTATCAGTGAAGAATCTTAAGCTCAGATGACTCAGAAGCTTGGCAAGCCTGGGGACACTCATTGTGTACCAAGAACTTTACCTGCCCTTTTGTTCAATCCTCATGACAACCCTAGGACAAGAGTATCATAATACCCACTTTTCCTGTTAGAACACTAAGGTTTAGTTATCTGCCCAGGATTAGAAATCCAACGCTTACCTACCACTCTGCACTTTTTCTTCATTGACCCAGTGACTTAGCTTATGGGAAAGTTCGTGATGCCTGGCACATCACACAAAATGTTAGTTTTGCTTCTGTTGGGAAGTTTGGTGGTGAGGAGGTGAGGTTGAGACTAGATTGCCCCATGAAATTATAACCATTTTCCCTTTCTTCTGTAATATAGATTCCACCATGTTTAGCTGGGCCCTGACAATCCCAAATAAAGATGATGTTCTCTGGTCTGCTTGGCAGGTGCGTATGGCTGTGTGATTAAGTGAAATTGTCACGTGGCTCTTTTAGGAGGTGGTTGAAAGCCCCTTTTCCTCTGTGCCTTCCTCTGTCTACCCTCCACTATAACATGAGTGTGATGTGTGGAGCTCTAGTTGTGTAGCTGTGGTCTTATGCCAAGGGAATGATCCTGGCCCTTGAGAAGTTTAAGGGATAAATTGAAAAAAGCCTGGGTCCCTGGGGGCTTGGCCACGTACCACGCGAGCCCTAGACTTCTGGCTTCCTGGGTTTTATATGAGAAGGAAATAATCAGTTCTCTGATGTATGCCACTGTTCTTTTGAGTCTCTGCTATTTCAGCCAAATGTAATCCTAACCGATGCAGCATGAAGAATGAAGATGGAGTTTCAGAGGCAGAGTTGGCCTTCTTCACAGAAGTGCCCAGGGATGGCCTCGACTCTAAGAACCAACCAGAAAGGCCGTGGAGAGCCTAACAGCTGGAATTGTCGGGAAGACAGGTGTTGAACGGGTTCTGGCAGCCACGACTCGCCCTGACTTGCATCATCGCATCTTCTGCCAGGCCGGCCCTGCTCACTGAGTTTATGGCATTAACCGAGCTGCCTGCAAAGACATCAAGGCTCCACATAGGCATCCCCAATCTCTCCTCTTCTCGGTGCAAAGAAATGGCGCATCACCAAAACTGTAATGAAGAAATCTATCAAGCACTGAGTTCTCTTCTCGGTGAGCATGAGGAGGAAATACCTTCTGTTCTGCTCCTCTGGGCTTTGCCCACTGGCAGTGCAAGAAGAAAACATGCCAGTCTCTTCAACAGAGACCCATAAGGCAAGGTGCAGAATCCCTGTTCTTGCTAGAGATTTAAAATTCAGCTTTGCCTCCTCTTAGGCCTCTGGAGAAAGAGAAGGAGAAGGATATGCTTCCCTTGAAGATGTAGAGCAGACTTTGGAGGTCTGGGAGATGACATCAGTTGGTGGTGTGTGTGTATGCGTGTGTGCATGTGTGCTTTGAGACTCCTTGAATGGAGATACCAACAGAGCTGTCATTCCCTGCCAGGACTGCGTCAGCTCGGCTGCCAGGGGCCCTCTCCTGGTGTCTGGATGCCTTGGGTAATGTCCTGCTATGTGATCTTAGATACAATATTGCGTGCCGCAGTTTCCCACCAGTGAAATAGAAATTATGTTAATGCCTATCTCCAAAGGCTATTATAAAGACAAAATGATATATTCCAAGTAAAGTTTTTAGATTCCCAGCACATGATAAGTACTCAATAAATGTTGCTTTTTATTATTGTTATGGAGTAATAATAATACAGGTCAACACTTAGAGCCCTCCATGCATGCTAGGTAGGCCTCGTGCTAAGTCTCCAACATATATAAACTCTTTATTCTTACAACTCTGAGGGCTACTACTGTTACCTCCCCATTTTATATACAAAGAGACTGAGACACATTTGGGGCCCCAACCTCGGCTTTTGCACCATGCCCATGAGAAAGGAGAAAGGAGGGCATCCTGACTCCTTACTGGCTACCGGTCTCATCTTACCCCGGCATTCTCGGTACCTTCCCACCTCAGGCTTTTAAAAGGCTGCTGCTTTGGCCTGCCTTGTCTCCCCAGATCCATCTCAGCCCTCCTGGGCACCTTCTCAGCCCCCATCAAACTCCTATTTTTCTATCACCCAGCCCCCTGTTTCTGTTTGTGGTCTCGTTCCTTTGGTGAGGATCTATTCTGCGGTTTCCTTGTCTTCTCTGTTTCTGCAGATTAGCCTGCAACCTCCATGCAGGCAGGGTCCCCCCACCTGCCCCGTGGGTGCCTGGCACACAGTAGGCATGCAATAAATATTGAAAGTGTCCTCAGGTCTGAGTAGAACTAAGAGAAAGGATTCTCCTTTAGATGTGGCATGCCTCCGACGAGCCCTGCGTGCCCTGGGATCTTTCCTATGATGCGCAGAGCTGGCATGGGTAGGCCCTTGCTGCCTGCCTGGCCCAGTTCAAAGCCCCTGACATGCATCATCTCATTTAACCTCACAACTACCTAATGGCATGCATCTTCACCTGCGAGAGCCACCACAACAAAAGATCATAGCCTGGGGGGCTGAAACAACATAAATATATTTTCTCACAGTTCTGGAGGCTGGAAGTCCAAGATGAAGGTGTTGGCAGGGCTGATTCCTTCAGAGGCCCCTGTCCTTGGCTTCTAGGAGGCCCCCCTGTCACTGCGTCTTCACATGGTCTCTCCTCTTTGTATGGCCGAATTTCCTCCTCTTATAAGGATACCTGTCATGTGGAAGACAGTCTACCCAATGACTTTGTTTTACCTTAATTACCTCTCTGAAGACCCTGTCTCCAAATTCAGTCACATTTTGAAGTACTGAGGGTTAAGACTTTAAGATTGAATTTGGGGGAGGGGAGCACAATTCAGCCCGTAATGGGGTAGGTGCTGTTATTATCCCATTTTTAAGTTGAGGAAACTGAGGCAGAGGGCGACTGGGGAGCGCACCCAGGCCCAGAGCTAACAGAGGGCACTGTCCGTACCCCACCACAGCCAGCAGAGATGGTGTGGGCCACTAGCGTCTCCCTTCCTGGAGGAAATCAGGAGTGAAAGAAATTGCCCAAGGCCATTTAGCTGACAGGTGGCAGATGAGAACTCTAACCCGAGTATTCTGGTTCAGGGGCCAAACTTCTTTCCTCGAGCCCCACCTCTGCCCTAAAGCAGCTCCTTCCATAGGAAAAGGGGCTAGTAACTGGTCCCAGGAACTCAAGGACGAGTCTTGAAATACAATAGTTTTTACACTGACATTACAGGAAGGTTAATGAAAATTTGGTTCCCTCCAGCACCTCTGACAGGAGCCTTTTATGAAAGGCTCTTAAAATTCAGAGCTGCCCCGGGCAAAGCTTGGGAGAAGGAAGCAGAGTTCACTTCCCTCCAAGATTCCCTCTCCCTGCTACCTGCTGTCCCTTCTCTTGCAATAGCAAGAGCTGCCTTAATAATACTAGCACTTTCTGAATGCTGACTGTGTGCTAAGCATTTTTATGCATTCATGTCTTTAATCCTCTCAATGACTCTACAGGTCAGGGAATGGCATGATCATCATCCCTATCTTATACAGAACAAAATCAAGGTACGGCAGTTGCCCGGAGTCTCCAAGGGAGGACCTGGTGGAGGCTGGATGGAACCAAGGCAGCTGGCTCCCAGCCCAAGCATAGGTCCCCTCCTGACCCTGGGAGGGGCGCAGCAGACAGGGAGTGAGTGAGTGACCTCTCCCTAATGACTTGTTCATCTGTCATCCATCCACTGAGAACTTCCAGCACCTCCTCCCTGTCCTGGCCCAGGCCAGCACCTGGTTTCTCCTAGGCCCTCCAGTCATGGGGGCAGGAGATCCTTTAAAGACAGTATAGACCCTGCATAATAGGAGTGTGTCGCAGATGCTCTGGGGCGAAGAGGGGAATTCCCGGTTGGCGACACCAGGGAGGCTGGAGAGGGGCAGTAACGGATATGCCAGGTCTTGAAGGAACAGGAAGAGTTAGCTGAGCAAAGAAAGGGATTCCAGCACTGGTGTGTGAGGAGCTGGGGGTACGGCGGGTAGGAGGGGAGTCTAAAGGAGGAGCTGGTGGTGCCAGCTAAAAAGAGGGTATCCCTCTGAGAGGCCGTGGCATTTTAAGGCCCCTGTGAGACTGGAAGTAATTTAATCCAGTTCTGTAGTACCTACTCCTCCTCCTGAGACTAAAATCCCAAGTCCCCACTGTGGCTTGGAATGCTGTCCATGAGCAGCCTCTCAGCCCTGGGCTCCTACCTCTCAGCCTCATCTCCCACCCCTCTGTCTTCCCGGAGCACCCCAGCTCTAACTGCAGTCCTGCTCTTCCTTAAACAGCCAGGCCTATGACCTAGACCTTGGACTTCCCGCTCCCTTTGCCTGGAATTCTCCTTCCTTCTCGCATAGTTCCGTGTAATCGGCTAATGACATTCACCTGAACTGCGGCATGGATCTCAATAAACTCTCGTTAAATGAGCGAGTGGGCTCTCCTTTCTTATATTCCATTGAAAGTCAGTATACAGCAGCTCTCAGCTGTCCAATTGTGCTGAATAATTAACCAGGACACACTGCTCCCCTTCGGGCTGCCCAGATCACCCCATTAACTCTGGGCTGTTCCCAGGTTGCCAGCACCACCTCCCCGGAGCTAGAGCAGCCGGGTCACGTTCAAAGGGAGGCCGCTTAGCAACTGAGCTCCTCCCCAGCCCACCGCCGCCTCTAACAACCTGGCTGTCACACACAGGTCTCAGCAGCAGAAAAGGAGCCGTGAAACTGCCTGAATTAAGAAGCTGACGGGAAAGTAAAAGGTGGGCTGTCAAAACAGCCAGCAGAGCTGGTGTTGGCCACCTAACCTAAACCCAGAGACAAAAGGCAATTCGCAATTCCTTCTAGCACTTTCCACATGTTCCTGATGCTGGAAAGGGGGGCGGGAAGTCTCTCCCATTTCCAACCCTACCTACACCTCCTTTTCCCTCTGGGCGGACAGTACTGGAGAGCGCGGGACTGCTGAGTGACTGTGGCCTTGGGACCAAATGAAATCACTGGCCGTGTTGTTAGGGAGAGATGGTGCTGACACATTTTGGATGGTCAGAATAGCAATAAGGTCTTTGACGAAAAAGACACACGCACACACAAAATCCTATTTCCTTGCCTAGAAGTACACTGACGAAATAAGTTGTTTCGATAGGTGCGCGTTCATTCATTTCCTAAGAGCAACAACAAACAGGCTTGGGCTCTCAAATCTCACACCGAGCCTTGGTGCTCAAGTTTCTTTCTCCCATTATTATTATTCTTTCCTGTTGAGTGACAGGATTATAAGTAAATCAAGGCCCTTTCCAGCACTGGCAACTGAAAATTCATTTTCAAGATTCAGCCTGATTGCAGAGTTTCTTAACAAGCAGGATACAACACCCAAGGCATTTACGCCCAGAATCCTGGTGAAGAGATTGGGACTTAGTGAACCCTGAAACAGCTACCCTCTTCTTCCCGACAAGGAGAAGAGAAAGCACAGCTCTAAATTTTAAGTGTGAGCCAACAACTGGTTGTGAAATTGTTATTTAGAGATACGGGGAGGGGGGCACTCTGGAGAGCAGATGGCTTTGCATCTCAGGAGAGAAATTTTTTTCTCTTAGAAGCAGCTCAGGTAGCCCCCAAGAGATACTGGAGAGGAAATTTGGACGCCAAGTTTCCAATGATTCTGTGGTGGGTTTTACATACCTAGGATGTCCAATTTGCAGGGAGCCCCTTGGAAGGGATAGATGATGGTCTGGCAGGCTTTTTGGGCTCTCCTGGTGGCAGAGAGGTTTACTGGTAATGGGCTCAGGAGGTTTACTCCTTGAAGATTGCAATTCAAGTGGATTTCCCAATATTTGCAAATTGGCAAGCGGTGAACTTGTGGAGAAGGCAGATGACAGTTGAAGAGCCCGGAGAGGTGGTGGCTTGAAACCCCAGCTCAGGGCTCTGCGCCCAGCCAGTTCTGCATTCGGGCAGTAGATGGCGCCAGCAGCCTTCCTGGCTGACCTGCCTCCAGCGTGGCGGGATCTGAGGAGCAAGCTTTCTCAGAGCCAGGGTCCATCTAGAAGCCACTGTGAATCCAAGCCCCCAAGGGCTTCCCTTCGCTTGGGGAGGATGCAGGGTGGGGGTGTAAGGTGAACAGTAGTGTGTCCTGGGCGGCAGGCTAAGAACCACTGCTTTCCACTGCCATGCATTGCTTTCCAGTTGCTAAGATCTGGCCAGGAAGGACAGGTTTCCTCCCCAAGACTCTATCTTTTCTGTCTCCTCAGCAGCATAGCCTACCCTCCCCAGCTACCAGAGATCCTCCCTGCAAGAAGGCCTCTGCTCTGCTTTGATAGAAACTTCTTGGTGTCCCCTATGCATGTATTTTCTCCTTCTCCCCTGCTTGGAGCCTTCTCCTTCTCCCGTGCTCGGGGCTCTGGGCAGTCAGGGGTCACACAGAGCACCTGGGAGTCACCATCACCCATGGGACAGGGAGAGGCATTGAGGCTCTATGGGGGGCTCAACAGGGACAGCCTGCCCGCCTCCCAGTTCTGGGCTTCATATCTGTGGTATGAATGCTGTGTCTGGTTTCCGACATTATTCCCCAAACTTGAGAGGTGTCTCCTTGCACAACGGGGCATAGAGAGTTATTTGTGTAAGACCTCAAGTTCAGATAGGAGTTATGTCATCTCACTTTCTTGGTCAGTACCAGGGCTTTCCGTTTGTCTGTTTTTTATCCTCATTCTCCATGGGCAACTGTGGTGTTTCACACATATAGTTGGATTCACATTATCCGGGAAAACGTGCTGTGTTCTTGAATATGTATGTGTATATTTATGCATTTGAGGAGGAATATGCTTAACACACACACACACACACACACACACACACACACACACACACACGTGCATGCTCACACACCCCTAATCCAACATCAATATTGTGAATTAGAAATCCAAAGCTTGAGGAGGACAGAAAAAGAGCTCAAGGTTTCACGTGAAGTTGGGTGAAAACAAGGCCTCCATACCAGGCATTTTGACACACAGACCTGTCCTTCTACTGGAGCATAATATTTTTAATTCACAGAAGTAATTTATTAGGGTCTAAGGGGAAAATCAAAAACCATTCTAGGTCTTTCACACAGAGGGAATTTAATACTGGGAATTGATTTGACCAGTGATGAGAGAAAGAGAAGATAAACATCGCGATGGGGGGACCCAAGGATTATCTACCACATTCCCAAGCCCACTGCCAGGTTGGGCCCGGCAGGACAAAAGCACGAATGATGTTAAGGGTCTGGAGCCTGGGCTTCTGGCTGAGCTCCAGATGGGGACTGCCTGGAGGATGTGAATCAATGGAGGAGGGACCATCTGGAAGGAGCCAGAACCACAGAAAAGGCATAGGGACTGTGGGCGATGCCACAGGAAACAGAGGGGGAACACCCTGGGTCTCCCTTCCTCCACCCCCCCCACCCTCAATCTTCTATCAGAGTTTCCTATTGTCTGAATCGACCTAGAAACTGGAGGCAAGTGAACCTGGAAATTGTCATTCCCAGAGATACAGAGAGCTCAGGGAAGAGCTGAGATGGATTGAAAACAAACTGGCAGTTCATGGGCAGAATGACGATGTGCTAAGGACCTCGGGGTGTGTGTGCGTGTGTGTGCATATTTAGTACTGTATTAAGGTGAAGTATAGACTTCCTGCTTCACATCTCTGCTCCATTTACTAGCTATATAACATGGAACAACGTACTAAATTCTCTGTGCCTCTGTGCATTGGGGATAATAAGGATGTCTGTATACTTTCTGGAATTTGTAAGGACTGAGTTAGTCCATGTCAAGTACTTAGGATGGTGCCTGGCAAAGAGTGAATGTTCAGTCTCATGTACCCTCATAACATGGGCAGGGGCGCCCGGTTTGCTGAACGTTCCTATGGGGAGTCCCCACCGCATCTCATCTCTCCAAGGAAACCTGAGACAATGCCGATCCTCTGTCCACTTTCATTTGGGATGGTTGGAGTGGTGGATATGTGTTGAATTAAGGAAAGATGATATTTCAGGAACAAAATCAGAGGGCTGCGTGTAACTTCTGCTTGAGAGTAGACTGAAATCCAGGATGGCACCTGTAGGGTCAGCTTAAAAGCAGGCTTACTTTGAAGGATTTGTCAATGAGATTTGGACCAAAGGCACTTGGTAAAATGCACTTGACTCAATTTGACCTTTTCATAAATGAAAATAACTTGGTTTTATTCTTCTGTGACAGTGTAAGTTCTCTAAGGGTAGAGTATGCATCTCATCTCATGGATTGAACCCCTCCGGACATCCACAGCGGCTCTGCGAGTGGGCCATTGTGATCAGCTGAGGAAGTTGAGGTTCATAGGACTTAAAAAAAACTCTCAGTGGCTGAACAAGCATTGAACTCAAGTCTGGTCTAGGTCGTTCCACTGTATGGCTTCTCTTAAGGCACTAGCAGGGAGCCTAACCTACGGGGTGTGGAGTCACTTTCATTTTTTTTCTGGGAGCCTGGGTTGATTCCACTGGCCTAAAGCTTGGGTGAGAAGGGCCTGAATCTGTCATAGATAGCCAGAGAGGGCCACAGACCGAACCTGAAATGGAGTCAGAGCCAAGAGTGTGTGTGAAGTGACTCCAGGTCTAGAACCAGCCAGGGAGATGCTGGGAATCCTTGCCCCAGGGCAAGGCTGGTGGGTGGGAGAAGCAGGCTCATAGGTCCAAGGTCTTGGTGGGAGGACAGTTAGTTGGCAGCTTTATATGAGTTCATTGAGTGATTACCGTAATGCCCCATTGTGTCTTTGCAAATGATTGCATTTTGTAATTGAAAGCTCTTGAGACTTCTCCAATGGGAAGATTTGAACTAATTCATTGGCTCAGCCAGTGTAGGTTGTGGTTCATTTGGGCAAGTGCTCACATTTCCAAGGATGGATGTGGACCATTTATCTATGCCTTGTTGTCTCAGCAGGTCTAGAGTCAATGCTAATGAGAGCAGATTCATTTTCCTAAAGCACCATTTCCATCATGTTGCTCCTGGATTGGAAGCCTGAAATGACAGCCCATTACCCATAGGGAAAAGGCCAAATGCCACATCTGAAATTTGGTATCAGTGTCCTCCTAGTCAGCCCTCAGGGCCTTCTCTTCCAACATGACCATTCTCCACTTTCCACACCTGCTCTAAGTATGTTTGTTCATTCATTTAATGTTTATTGAGTGCCTACTGTATGCTAGGCACTGCTAGGTTATTGGGATTTTGACCAAACCATGCTTTGAATGTATGTGTCCTCCCAAATTTGCATGTTGAAATCCTAATGCTCAATGTATGGCATTAGGAGGTGAGGCCTTCAGGAAGTGTTTAGGTCATGAAGGTTGATCCCTCATGAATGGGATCCCACCTTCTTCCAGGTGATATTATAAAAACGTGGGCAGCCTACAACCAAGAAGAAGGCCTTTGTCAGAACCTGACCATGCTGGAATGCTGATCTTGGACTTCCAGCATCCAGAACTGCTTGTAAGCCACCCAGTCTCCAGTATTTTTGTTAGAACAGCCTCAACAGACAGAGACAGCTACACATAAAAAACAATGTAGCATGCAGTATGTATTAGTTTCCTGTGGCTGCTGTAACAAGGTACCACAGATTCAATGACTTAAGACAACAGAAATGTATTTTCTCATAGTTCAGGAGGCAGAAGTCTGAGATCAAGTTACCAGTGGAGTTGGGTCACTCTGGAGGCCCTGAGGGAGGGTACATCTCATGTCCCTCTCCCAGCTTCTGGGGACTGCTGGCAATCCTTGGTATTCTTTCGCCTATAGAGGGACTGCTCCAATTTCTGCAGTATCTTCATATCACCTTCTCTGTGTTTTCTCTCCTTCTCCTATTGTGACACTAGTCGTTGGATTTAGGTCCCACCCTTATCAATCACCATTATCTCAAGATCCCGAGACCCCTAACTTAATTACATCTACAGTGATCCTTCTTCCAAATAAGGTAACATTCACAGGTTGCTGGGGATGAACACCTAGAAGATATCTCTGAAAGAAAGACTGAGACTATGAGACTTCTGAGGTGGAAGCGGGTGAGGCAGCAGAGGATTAGGTGTGAATGTTGGGTTGTATAGCCGTGCATGTCTATCATGGGCAGAGGTACACACAGTGACTGGCTCTGTGTACTTGCTCTCAGGAAGCTGAGCATTACTGTCTTATTTCACCTTCATAACAATGTTGTCTTGAGGTTTGTTTGGCTGCAGGAAGTGGAACCCCATGGTGGTGGACTGTGATGCACTACTCAGAGCCTCCCTTCAGAGAAGGACCTGCTGTCCCAGCTGTTAGGCTAGTTAGCAGACCCCTTGTGGTCAGACCCCTTGTGGATTGACTCAGCTGCAGAGAGTGGCCTCATTCAAAGCCATGCCATTCTCAGAGGGGCCCACATCCAATGATTGACTCATATAAATTTGGCCATTTGGGCCCAACTAAACAATTCTGAAAGGTCATTCCAGCTCTTGAACCTACCACAGTGCTATATACTGAATTGTGCAAAAATATCTCCCCCCCTGCTGTCTCCATTCACATGTTGAAGCCCTAACTCCAGAACCTCAGAGTGTGACTATGTTTGGAGACTGGGCCTTTAAAGAGGCCTTTATGGACAGGCCCTTATTTAATATGACAGGTGTGTTTATAAGAAGAGGAGATGGAGATACAGACACACATAGAGGGAAGGTTGTGTAAAGATAGCAAAGGAAGGTGGCCATCTACAAGCCAAGGAAAGAAGCCTCGGAAGAAACCAACTCTGTTGACATCTTGATCTCAGACTCCAAACCTCCAGAAATATGAAAATTAAATTTCTGTTGCTTAAGCTTCTCAGTCTTTGTTTTATACAGGGGCACGTGAGTGGCTCAGTTGTTAAGCATCAGCCTTCAGCTCAGGTCGTGATCTCAGGGTCCTAGGATCGAGCCCTGCATTGAGCAACCTGCTCAACAGGAAGCCTGCTGCTCCCTCTCCCACTCCCCCTGCTTGTGTTCCCTCTCTTGCTGTGTCTCTCTTGTCAAATAGATAAATAAAATCTAAAACAAAACAAAACACTGAGGTGCAGAGAGGTGAAGATCCAGAGCAGCTGGAAGTCACTGGAGAGAGAAATTCTGTCAGAGGTGAAGTCAACATTAAAGGAAAAAATAGTTGCAAGAAGGAGACCAAGTCCTGATGATGTCATTTCAGTTTCTGGATCTGAGTTCCTGCATCCAGTTCTATCTTAGGCTTTTTCCTTTCTTGAGCCAATATCTTTCCTTTATTAGTACACGCCAATTTAAATTGGAATTCAGCACTTTGAAACTCAGAGACTTAACCCATACAATTATGGTGGACCTTGAGTCTCAGAGGTATTGGAAGGGAAAGCATGAAAAGGAAACAATGTAAACTGCCTGTCATAAGGTAGGCATTGGGCCAGAGGCTTTACGTACATCATCTCTTTGAATCATTATAATAGGTGAATACTATTCTTATTGTATATATTAGGAAAATGAGGTTAGATATGGTGGAGGCACACTGACTGATTCAATAAATATTTCATTCCAGGCTAGGTACTCTGATATGTCATACAAATTCAAATATAAGAGCAGTAATATAATATATAATAATAATTTATATATAATAATAATTATATATTATTAATAATAACTAGCCTTTATTGAATTCTTATGGTGTGCCAGACATTGTTCTAAGCATGCTTGTGAAGTAAGTCTTATCGTCATTCCCATTTCATTTTATTTTTATTTTATTTTTTTAAAGATTTTATTTATTTGACAGAGAGAAACACAGCCAGAGAGGGAACACAAGCAGGGGGAGTGAGAGAGGGAGAAGCAGGCTTCCTGCTGAGCAGGGAGCCCGATGCGGGGCTCAGTCCCAGGTCTCCGGGATCATGACCTGAGCTGAAGGCAGTTGCTTAACCAACTGAGCCACCCAGGCGCCCCATTTTATGGTGAGGAAATTGAGGTACAGAGAAGTTAAATAATTGTGCTCAAGAGTATATGGCTGGGAAGTGTTGGAGATAGGGTGACTTCAGGAACCAGGGCTCTAATCTAATATCACACTGCCAGCTTTCTCTTCAGAAAGTTTAAGGTCACTTGCCTTCATGTCCCACAAGGCAATCCCAACTGGTCTGCCTAACCCCAGAGCTCAAGCTCTTCTCCCGGCATCATAATGCAATTGCACATTATAGTAAAGTTAGATCTGTATTTTGTAGGAAATCAGGAGCCATGGAATGGCTTGAAGTGGAGAGGGGAATGATATTCTCATCAAAATCATATCATGTGTCAAATAAGGGATGGATCCTTCACTGTACTTACACTGACTAGAGGGCAAAACATATCCCTATATATACCCCACCCAGAGGCCACACCTTAGTGTGGTTTACGTTGTGTGCCACAATGGCCAGAAGTTGGTTTCATTTCTGCTTTTAGGGACAGAACTTCCTGTTTGTCCCCACCCTGAGTCCCTTACAGCAGGACACACTGGTGGCCAGCCTACAGAACTCAATTTTTGCAAATCTTTTCTTTTGAATTGCCAACAACCCTTACTTATTTATTCTGGTAATAGTCCTCTTCCCTCTGGCAACTGACCCTCCTGCATTCCACATGGGTCTGTATGGGGCTACTGATCACAAGGCCCACTTCTTCTGGCCAGGAATCCAGTGATGGGTTCATAGGGTGCGAATGTCACCCTAGTAAGGTTAATCAAACTCTTCTGGAATTTCATGTCTGGTCTTAGAAGAGAGGAGCTTACCTGTTACTGAGATTGGATAATGTAAAGCTGAACTTGTCTGTGATTATATGCACCCCCTTCCTTCCACATGCCCTCCCCTGTCAGAGCCACAAGAGGAAGGGTATCTTCTGCAATTGAAATGAGCCCAATATCCCAAGAAAGACATGATGAGAGACACACACACACAGAGGAGAATATTGAGTCTTAGCATCCAGTCATGCCTAAAATCAATTCCATTTCAGGAGCTCCTAGTTTCTAGAGTCAAATAAATACTCTTTTTGCTGAAACTGACTTGCCTTGAGTTTCTGTTGCTTGCAACCCAAAGAGTTCTGGCTAAGATTTGCTTCCACTTCCAGAGACTTTATCATCCACTGCTTGTTGTTCTGCCTTTTCTCACTTGTGACTTTTACAAATAATAGTAATAAGTCAAAAATATGTGTGAAGATATAACTTCAAGGAGACTGACTGCAGAGATATTTATTATGGTAAAAACTTTGGAAGAAACTTGGATGTTCTCTTACAAATGGATTGTTCGTCTGTACAATACCCTAGTGTTCCCAGGCCTAATGAGTTTGTGACCTAATAACATTAATGCCATGGCTATGATCCTCATGCAGGAGCTCGTCTCCACTCAGAGTTCCTCATGGTTATGTCTGGGGGTCCCCACGATGGTTCCCACATAAGTACAAGCATATATTTTTTTCAACTCTGTCTTCCTTCTTGAGACTTCAGCAGTGCCCCAGGCTCTGTGGGAAAATACTGGTCCTCTGCTTGAAACTGTCCATTGCAGTAGCTGCCCTGACCTTGGACATCAGAGCTGGGCTCGGTCTGTGGGGATGGGAGAAGCAGGAAAGGGAGTCACCCTACAGAGGATGTGGTGTTTGTGTTTCCTTCTCTTTTCAAAAAATTTCCCCATTTCCCTTCTTCTGCTAATAGATCCTGTGACTCAGGCCACAGGAGGAGACCCACAACCCAGACCTGGTCAACCAGAGCTCCCTCTCCCCCTGCCACCAGTGGGTGGTAGTGACATGTGACTGAAGCAGGACACACCAGGCCCCTTCCCTGGGTCTGATCCCTGAGACTTAGGCAGAAAGATACTCTCTCCCTCGCTTTTTTTTTAACTTTAGATTACTGGTTTATTATAAAAGGATATAACTCAGGAAGGATCAAATGGAAGAGAGGCATTAGGCAAAAGGTATGAAGGAATGGTGCCCAGGTTCATGTCCTCTCTGACTGCACTGCTCTCCCCAAACTTCCATGTGTTCACCAACTCAGAAGCTCCATACTCTTTCTTTTTTTTCCTTTTCTTTCTTTTTAAATATTTTACTTATTTGACAGAGAGAAACACAGCCAGAGAGGGAACACAAGCAGGGGAAGTGAGAGAGGGAGAAGCAGGCTTCCCACTGAGCAGGGAGCCCAATGTGGGGCTTGATCCCCAGTCTCCGGGATCATGACCTGAGCCGAAGGCAGTCGCTCAACCAACTGAGCCACCCAGGCAGCACCCATACTCTTTCTTCATTGGGTCTCTAAACGGGAGCCTGTGGGGCTACACCTCTAATCAGAAAATCCAGGAGCTGTGAGTAACCAGTGTTTTGTCATGTGGATGGAAGCAACAAGAAAGCTGGTTCTCATAGAATCAGGTTGGAAAAGATGCACAGAGAAGAACAGAGAGAAGAGACAGAATCTTTACAACTTCCCATGTACTTCCTGGTTCTAGATCTTTCCTGAAGTTCTGCTGCATCCCT